>OMLM01014417.1:0-15886 GCA_900302695.1 Helostoma temminkii
TTAGCTGGTAATGTATTTCAGGCAGGGCACACAACAGAATAATCATATTGTGAGTTTGTTTACTGACATTTTCATCTGTCTGATGGCACTACATTTTGTTTACCATCAAACACACACACACAAACACACACACACATTGAAGGCAACAATAGTTAATGGGCTACACTTTGAGGATTAAGCCTGAAATTCATCACAGACATAATAAAGCAGTGCAGAGTTTACAGATCACTAGAGACCTGCTGAAATCATAAACAAAAATGTTTGAGAAGACTCCAGCACGTTAATCATTCTATCTTTACAATTTATCAATTACAATAGCATAACATAGCAGAACATAATTTATATAAGATTTATTACATTTGCTGACATAATCTGATCAAAAGTACAAAAAAACTGTCATTTTTTACTTATATCTTCCTCTAAACATATTTTTATAACAAGCCAACAAAATAAGCCCTTGATTGTGTTGGGCACCTCTAATCATTCGAAAATTCACAGTTATGTTTCTAAATGAAAACATCTGGTGTTAATCATAGGAAAACCAGACACAAAGTTCTGAAAACAATGGTGTGAGACTTATATCAATATCATATTTATAGTTTTATCAATAAATAAAATCTGAAAAGTCACTTTTGATAGTGGAGGTGGTTGGGAGGAACTTCAGTACAGTGACTGATCTTCACTTACTTTCTTTAATAACATAAAAAATAAAATCAGTGTTACTTTTTTGTATTTAAATGGTAATCTACCAGAACTCAATAAATACAATTAAAATCCAGTGTTGTGGAAGTATAAAGTAGTGCAAATCAGGAATACTAAAGTACTATACTTTACATAGTGGTGAAATTAGAGCAACTTAAAAAAATAATAAATAAAAATCTAACATTCTCTTTGGGCACAAAATTTTTGTTTCACCTCTTTAAACTGCAGCTGCTATTATGATATAATGTAATGTAGTATATTGTGTCTGCAGTGACAGTCGGGGGCGCTCTCCTCCAAACAGAGCCCCGTGTCCTCTGGTGTGTTACAGCCGCAGCATCAGTAAATGCCTAATGTGTTAACAAGACAATGACGCTCGGAGGGTGCTGGTCCATTATTCCCCTTTTTTGCTGTGTGCATTTCCATGATTACAAAGGCAGTTCAAATTCTGTTAAACACTAGATTTGAGTGTGCTTTTTATTTGTTTATTTTTGCCCAACAAGACTTAACAGTGTTGCTTTTTGCAGCAGAACAAGTGCGGGGTATACTTTATATGGCCTTTTCTGTCTGACTGGATGAAGATTAGATAAAGTAACTAAGTCTTCCATATGATGCTGCAGTTACTGATGAAGGGCTAAGGCTGGAGGCAGAGAGTGCAGAAGGGTGTCAGCGAGTGTTTGGATTGGTGGGCTTCAATAGTGGGATTTTCACTAGGTGATATCACTTCTCTGTTTCAAAATGGTTTGAGGTGCACAACTACTCTCTACTCTAAATCAACATGTCACTAAATTCCTACTGCTTAGTTTCCATTATCATCCCTATGACAGAATTATCGATCTTGATTAAATATTAAATTTTATGGATAAGGCTGCATTTTTCTTAGTTTCACCAATCAGATAGAGACCAAACAATGAATATATCTAACTAACAAATGCTGTGTGTATCTAATGGCTGATATATCAGTTTCACTCCTGCTGCAGAGCTCCATTGTTGTTCAGCAAAGATAAAATCTAATTACTGAGCCACCTGTGTCTTCATTACAGTAAGCCCACATTTTGACTCAGCCTCACATTACTGTACACTGCCCTGCTGCCTGGAATACTTCAGCACCAAATGTGGATTAATCCCCTGCAGAAAATTGTTCCCCAAAATTACAATTTTTATTAATTGTAGGAAATATGTGTGTTCTTTGAGAAGATATATGTGTTCGGCAGGAGCCAGTGATCTTGGTCTGCGGTGTCATAGACAGGATAACGTGGCATGTAATCCTATGTTTCACTGCTTAAAAAAACAAAAACAAAAGAAAATCTCTTTAAACGCATGCAAGAGCTATATAAAATATTAAAACAATAGATATCAGGGTAGGATGAAAAGGTTGTTCTAAATGTATTTCTGTATACATTTAGATGTGGGAAATATATCTTCCTAGGCCTTATCCAATTGTCCCTTTTACTGAAACCAAACCTGACCAACACACTTCAGAAATGAGTTTAGAAATTGTGTAAATCAGCAATGGACTGACATTACAAAGGAAATATGGATAATCCAGTTCTTTTAGACCTGTGCTGTGCTTGTTTTCCAACAATCCCTCCTTCCTGCTAAATACCCAGATCAAGTACAATTGTCATTATCGTCTTTGGATGTGTGTGTTGAACACCATTTGTCAGTTCAAGTTAAAGTCAGAGGCGACAGAAAGAAACATGCAACTGCACAAACTGGAAAAACACAATTCTACTTAATGAACTTTAAAAAGTCTTGATTAAATTCGTGAATAACTAGAAGCCTCCTGACTGTTTTTCGGGAACAATCTTTCAAAACACTAAGAGCTGCTGAATAACACAAAGCATCATACTGGATGTAATTTGCATCAGTCGGAGGCACTCAATGTGTTGTTTGCATCCAGCATCAATACTGCTGAAAGAAAATGGGAAGTTAAAAATAAAAGCAGCTGAGCATTGTCAGTAAGTTCCCAAGGCGATCATAAAAAATGTTCGATAGAATTGATGACATGCCAGCCAACACAGTGGGATGTAATGCATTTTAAACGGATGCAATCATCTTAGATTGGCCACTTTGTCATCAGTGTTGAATCTGGTAATTGCTGGCAGCTCAACTAAAAAAGAATAATCAATATGCAAGAAGGCGATGAAACAAAAAGAAAATAAGCTTTTTTTTTCTGGAATGCACAGATGAATGAAACCTCTGCATTGAACTGGACGACGAGTTCAGACCGTGTGTGTGTGTGTGTGTGCGTGTGTGTTACTTACAGGCTCTGTCGTAGTTCTGCTGTATCTCTGGATGTACCCAGTGACTGAAGATTCTTCTCTAGTGTGACAACTGGGGAATTATTGAATACAAGCATTAATACTACATATGTGCTGACTTCATAAAGACACAGTTGCACAATTTCCACTGATTTAACCCCACAGTAAATATAAATAAAGCTAATTATATACACATATATATATATAATTATATAAGTCTTTATTCTTTGAAGCACATCCCACTCAACCCAGTCTGCTAAAAGTTACCTTCCTATACATCTAAACTACAGTCACAAAGATGTTTCTGTGGGGAATGATTAACACAATCTCGGTCTGTAATCGAGAGATCGAACATTAATTTTATTATTTGGAAATACCAGAATATGCCTTATTACATAATTTCTAAAAAAATAAATGAGACAATACCATCAAACAGTTACTCATTAGTTGAGTAGTCTTTTCACCAAATACTTTTTTACTCTTACTTGAGTAAATTTTTGGATGAGTACTTTTTGCTTCTACTTGAGTAATATTATTTTAAAGTAATCCCAGTCTTGAATACAATTTTTGCTACTCTACCCACCTCTGGTTAAAAGGAACATATAACTGAGTTGTGATTACATTTCCCACAAAAACAGATTTGTGATTGCAATATCGCTGTACTACAGTAGTTAAATACAAATAATTATATTTCTAATCACAGTGTTTTTTCTCCAGTTAAACCTGGAGTCCAATCGATGGAACAGAAATGGAGGTGTAGACTGGAGTTCTTTTCATCTAGAAAAACCATCAATGATTTCAGTAACGTCTGGACAAATATTGTTCATGTGCTCCAAAAATAAAAAGAATTACATGGTGGATCAAAGGACTCACTGTTTTTATTTAGGACAGGAGCACAAGGACAACTGCATGCGTACATGCATAAAGCACATACACTGTTAGTTTTACTTTCAAATGCTTTTTTTACCGTTGGCGTTGATCTGGAAGATATTGGAGGAGGTCTCCTGAAACACATCCTGCAGTTCTGAAGGGCTGACCTGTGTGGCTTCAGAGAAAACATGATATCAGCACCCAAAAAACATACTCTAGATATGCAAATTTGACCTAATTCTTAATGTCTCCTTACACACATTTGAGACATGGAAAGGATTAACTATGGCATCTGAATCTCTAGCATGTGATTTAGGTTAGACAGGAAGCTTCCTATGTTGTTTTAACGGCACAGAGGGTTGGAGGGTTATTTCACAACCAATGATATGTCCCAAAGGCAGTGTCAGTGTTCAGCTGAAACACTACCACTACCACTACTAGCCACTAGCTGCCTTACTAAAACATGTATTATTATAACCATAACCGTAGGTCTCCTGCTGTGCCCATTGGCTGAACTGGGACCTATAGCCAGTATCTGTGGTGATGATGATAACAGATCACGGACACTGAATTGTCCAGTCAAACTTTTGTCCTGTTATTATGACAAACATTCACATTCCCTACAGGAAGAAAACTTTAATGTCATTATTAAAGTGAAACTTTACAAATTTTATCTATTTTGGAATTAGGCTGTAACATAACAAAATGTGGAAAAAGTGAACGGCTGTGAATACTTTCCGGATGCACTGTATCTCTGCTTCTAGCTGGAAAACTGACATCACCTGGAGGTATTAAGATGATGTCATCAGTGTGCTCACACTATAGAGGTTGTAGTCTTGCTTGACCTACTGCACTAGAACACCTAATTCCTCAGCTAAAATCAGAGAAATATTTTAAATTAGGAAAAGCAGAGAGAGACGTGTAGTGTTACACGTCTGACAAACCCTTAATGGAGACCATTAACATTATAAAGCTAAGTAAAGTGTTAACATGTTAGTATGATGTCTAGCATTTATTGCACCTCAGGGTGTCTTACATATGATGCTGTCTCAAGTCCTTCTGAATTCTAGTACCTAAATGGTCACTGAAGTAACAGAAGAATTTTATCATAAAGTTTAGCAGTTCAACAGAACAAATCTAAGAATAATTCCTGCCATGGCATTTTTGAACAACTATTCTATTAGTGTGAAAGTTGGTTTGAATGTATTATTTATACATTTTATGTGACTGCTCATGGATAATTAACAATAAGAAGCCATTTAAGCCAAGTCTATAAAAAGTAGATACAGCGAGCTTATGTTTTGCTCATATTGTAATTCAACTAACTTATTATATGTTTTTTTTTTAGAATTTTTGGAAAATGAGCTTTTGGTGGTGTTTTCATATAATTTAAGCACTGCTTTTTATTTCCTATTTCGTATAATTAAATTTTTCGTATAATTTAAGCACTACTTTTTATTTCCAGTTTTTGAAAAACAGGTATGAATGGCACAATTTTATTTTGCTTCTCAATCACTGCAACCATGTTGATAATGGTATATACTTAAAATGATGATAATGATGATTATTATTATTATTATTTTTTCAAAAATATCAATTGTGATGTTATAAACATCAATCCAAGCTGTGTATACTGTATATGGTTTTGCATATTGTTATTATCAAGCATAGTCATGCTACAAGGCTACAAACAGCTCTAGTGTAGAAGGTAACTGCAGCAATAATGACAGACTGGATAGGGAAAATGGTATGGCACTGAGCCACAGGCTGGCATAAGGAGTGGTGAGTCTGCTTTATAAGTTATGTGGGCAGTGCCATTTTCCTTGTTCAAAAGCACATGTCATTTCAGATGACAAGGAGGATTAATGGCCTGGAGCCATTATAGCAGGCTGGGATCAACAGCAGAACCTGCATAACCTGCGTGCACAAGCCATCTCACTGCCCTTTTGTCAAATATGGCACCCAAAAATTACTGCAACTGGAGATTTTTCTGTGACATTGGCAAAAGTGAAGGGGTACAGATAAAATGCTAAAAAGCACCAGTATTCGACGAATTGGGGATCAGATATTGGCACAGTGAAAGACATAAAGAGAAATAAACTGACAGACCAGTCGAGGTGAAGTTGGAGACAAAGCAGTGCTGGACAATGAAACTGCTATGGTGTGGGCAGAATGTAGGAAGAACTGAGCTACACTGACAAATCGCCCAGCTAATAACATGGATACATTCAGTCATTTAAGCAACACTACAACGCTGCAGTACATTTGGATGCTGCTCAACTTTCAACTGATGGGAGTGTATTTTTGACCAGACAATAATTAGACAATATACAGCACTTTGGAAATGTGATTGCTGAAGCATAGATTGGGTTGATGGATGGATTTATTGTACATTCAAATATAACATACCAGGTTCTATTTTTGTTCTCTGGAGAGAAGTCATAACCATCACACACAGTGACTTTATTATACTGAAGAAGGAAACATTATTTTTAATTTTTTTAAATAGAGAAAATGTAATAATCCTATCCTAGACCCCCAAATTTAAATATCAACAACTACCTATGCTGGGAGAGTGTGTCAGGGTTCACATGCATATATCTATTTTATGAAGGGGGTTAGTGAAAGGTTACATTATGCTTTAGTTTTCTGAGGCTACGTTTGTAAGTGATTCTTCATTTAACAATGACTTATCGACCCATAATCTTGACCTTAGCCAAACATTTAAGGTACCTATTACTGAAGTTCATGTTTAATTTTCCACTGCTAATACATACACTTTAGAATAGCAATGTCCATTAGTTTATTCAGTCATTTAAATCTATAATCCACAACAGGATAAACTGTATTGACAACTGTTGGAAGTTGAAGAAGATAATTATATGCTAATCCCCAAATCTATCTACAACTCTAGCATCAGGTCAAAATCCCCCGTTAACAAACACTAATGATTTATCAGACATGGTACTCCAAAGAGACTGGAAGCAGGAGTAACCACTGCATCCAAGTGACCACATTTCAATTTTAGTGAGTATTCAGTACTCAGCTTCAAGAGTATCACTTCACTGCCTGTTTCTCTGCATGTACAATGAAAATCTGCTAGCATCTGTGGACAGATGACAGGATCACTCTACTAAATTTTTGTCTTTTAACATGTAATTTCACTATGTAAATGACAAGGAGGACAAGGAGGAATTCTCTTCCTGCTTCACATATGCTGGTGCATAGAGAGGATTTCTCCTCGTCTTCTCTCAGTGATTTCAGTAGGGGCCACATAGTCGGCCAATAATTCCCAATTAATGGTATTGGTAAGTTATGTCAACAGAAACACCGCAGCAAAACAGTTGCTCTTAATGTACATTTCAGTCTCTTCAAACAAAGGTGCCCTGGTAATGGGTATAAAGCTCAGATATATATTCATCGGGGGTGTTACCACTTGTAGAGATGTTACTGTAAGTCCACTCCAGTTTTAGCAATCTATTCCTGTGTATTTATCATTTCTATCCAGCCAGAAAACATTAACAATATGGAGGAAGCTGGCCTCTCTGTTGTTAACTTGGTGCTTAGGTTCAGAGTGTTACAGCTCTGCAGGATGTTAGAACAGTCAATGACAGTTGTTATCTGCAAACTTGAGAAGCTTAAAGGTGGAGCTTGTGAAGGGGCAGTCATTCATTTACAGACATGTAGAAATTCAAACCACTGGGATGGGTTTTAGAGACTGCTGCTCATCCTCTGAGAATACTACCACACAGCCTTTTTTTGATAGTATTTTTGTTGATGCAAGTCTTTAATTCTTGATTTATATAAAGTTGAGATGAAGTTGATCTATCTCTCACTGAAAAAAGCTGGATGAATTGATCTTCTGATGGCATCATCACTTTTGTTCTTCATGATCATGGTTTGGATACACATATTCCACAAAATTTTTTTGTGTTTTCAAATCTTTTGTTTTTTTGAAACCAAGAAATGTTCTCATTAATTCCTAGTTCATGAAAATATAACACATTTTCCATATGATATCAGAATTGGGCCACGTGTTTTTTTTTCGTTCATGTTGTTGTCACAGAGTTTTTCCTTTTGGTTGGGAAATGCCCATAAGAGAGCTCAACACATAATGAACACAACACATAATATGTACTTATGACTTACTTATGACTTCATACTCATTTCACACACTGTTCCCTGAAAGGTTGGAATCCATAGAGGGTTATTTTGGTAAATGGTATGAAACATTTCAGCAGCTTTTTATCTTTTTACACTTCTATCATATCAACATGTCGATATGGGCAACTTTAACATGCCCATATCACCATGCCACTTCAAAGCTATACTGATTTGCATTGCCTTCTACACAGTCTCTCTGTGGTTTGAGCAGTGTGTCTGATGCAGTCATAATTTAGATTTTGTCCTATATTATATCCCTAAAGATGTATCTTTGAAATGCTTTAGAGGAATGTAAGAAACTGAAATTATAGGATAAAAGGGTAACACAACTAAGATTATAAATCAGGCCTTTGATTTTGCAGAACTTTGAGCAAAACATCTATTAGATCACCAACTGGTGCTCCCTTCCTTTATGGACTGTGACAGACTGCCTGACCCTGGACAGAACACACACAATATAAAAAAAAGTAGTAGCTGAGCCCTGTATTAGATTTAGAAGAACTTGAAGCTAAATGTTAATATAATACCAACCAATGCTTACAATGGCAATGCTAATATTTAGAAGATATGTTTCACCTGGTTTTGGAGAGTTGACCATGTGGAATAATTCACCTATGTCAGACACCCCACCTACCTCCTCCTGCATTCTGACAGCATATCCCTTATTCCCACAAATCATACAAAATATCCCTGAAATACAGAAAAAGTGAGCAAATGCCTCACTTTTTGTTGTAAGTGAATCTATAAGTTGCCTTTGTGCAGGCTTTATATTAGGAAACAGAAGATATCACAAGCATCCTGTGACAACAGCAGCTTGACTACTGACTAAAACATTTGATCGTCAAGTATAACTGTATTTTTCTATTTCATGTGGTGTTCCTCAAGGTTCTGTTTTGGGTCCAGTTCCGTTTGTTCCATATAAGCTTCCTTGTGGGCACATGTTAAATAATTTTAAAGGTATATAATAAATGCTATGCTATGCTATGCAACCTGCATTCAACCCAGTCAAGACCCAAAATATCACAAAACTGTCAGATCTAGATAATTGCCTACTATTTTTAATTTTGCATCTGTACAAACCAAGACTGTCCTGAAGTAGCCCGGTGACCTTTCCAGGGTATGACTTGCCCAATGACAGCTAGGACTGGCTCATGACCTTTAACAGGAAAGTGCTTAAGTGGTTAGGATAATGGATGAAAACATTGGAGGACGGAGATATTTATTCATACATATTTCTTTATATATTCCTGTCCTCTGTATTTTAAGTCTTTATTCTAGTTACTATTTTTCCTTTGATCTCCAAATCTCCTTTTTATTGTGCTGTATTACCAAACCAAGTTAATTTCATCTTGTTGTGTTTGTCTGCAAGACCTGCCAGGATCACTTACAAGTGGTCCAAAATGCTGCTGCGAAGCTTATGTCAAAGTCCTCTCAAGTGTTTCTTGAGACACTACATCACTGGTAGGAATCTGTGATGCTTTGATCTGGGCTTGTTGAATTGATCCTTGCTCCAGGCTCAAGACAAAAGGAGACTGTGTCTGTGTAGCTCCTAAACCCTGGAACTCTTTCTCTCATGGGAAATAAGATTCAGAAAATTAATTCAAGAAACTGTAGTTTAGACCTTAGATATTTTTGTCATTTAGTGTTTTAAAAATTCTTTACAATATCTTTTTATGTCTCCATGTATTATTGTGAAGCATTATGAACGTGTTCTTGAAAGGTGCTATATAAATGAACCTAATGATATTTATGCTGTTTGTTTACATTGGCTGTGTTATAAGTCAAGTACTGAAATTTGGTATTTGTGAGATTGTAGACCTGGATGGTCAAACTTCATGAGAAATAAGCCTTCTTACTTTAATGACTTATATTAGTTATGTTTTTTTACATACATCTAATTACATACATATTAGAATAATCTGCATTAATACTGGTACAACCATCAGGTGACAGTTTGAACTGATATACTGTACTTAGTTTTTAGCACAGAGTAAATGACTTCATTTAAATACTTGTTAGTATTTGTTTATACAGTATCATAGCAGTCATAGTTTAAATATGGGTCTGAACTGGGGTTTTAAAAATAAAGCTAGGCAGCAGAATATTTAAACATTTTACAGCTAAAAATGATAAACCCACTGAATTGATCATGTGTAATGATGAGTTTGCCCCGTTGTTGAGTTTTTCTCCTTTTTTAAAGCAGTGAATAATCAATACAAAGTGCCCTGATTTGTGTTAATGTAATGAGTGAGAGTCCTGAGCATGCAGGGGATGAATTACCATGCTGCCCTCATAGAGTGGCTTGTCGATAGCACAAATGTGCTATCCGCAACATGTTCAATTACACTCTCAAATCAGAGAGGAACTCAATCAAGAGTTCCCATCTCATTATGCCTGGGGTCAGTAGCTTCCTCTCCTCACTGAGAAGTGGGAGATTTTGCTGGTCCCAAAAATCTACAATTTCAGCTACTGAAAAGCTGATAGAGAAACCTGGCCTGCTCCCAGCAGCTGGCTACAGGTGGTGTTGAGCTCTCAGTCTGATTTGATTAACATGTAGTGTGTACTCCTGTGAGATACAACTTTATAGGTCAATTGCAACAACAGCAGAAAATGACTAAAGGGGCACTTCCCGAGAAAAGCACTAGCCAAGTCTAGATCTGCATTAGCTATGCTAACAGTACCTAAAACATCTACACAGTTTGTTAGCTAGAGTTGTGCCATTAAATGTGTATGAGCATCACTGGAATGTGATACAGAAAGTTTCTGCCATGATGGACAAATAGAAATAACTTTGCTAAGTTACAGCAAAGAGCTGGATGGAAGTATTTTATTTTATTTATTTGTTGGTTATCATTCCTATGGCAAGAACTGATTAACAAGAAAAAAGCTAAAAACAGTGGTGCACATGCTGCCTTCATCAGCTTATGTAACTCCACTTTCTCACTCAAAAAGAAGACACAGCAGAGGATATGCTTCCTGCAACAGGTAAAGAGGTTTCATCTGCCAACGTCAGTGATGCCAGGGCACCCTTTCACCCTGGAACTGAGTGCATCCTGACCTGCTCTATCATCACCGTCTCCACTGTCAAAGACAAGAGCATTGCACTGCATAGAGAGTGGCTGGCTTCAGTCTTTAATTGATCCATGTCCTGCACGACTCTAGGATATTGTAGTGCACAGGTAACTATTTCAAGCTAGTGCCATTAGAAATGCGTTTGACTCTATGTAAAATGCAGTTACAAAAGCCAAGCTGCAGTATAAGAGAGGTGCTTGATTAGATAAATGCACTTTTTGACTTAATGTACCTTTGTGATACTGTTACCTATAGGTTAACCATTCATTTATGTGCATTGTTCAACTTCCATGTCCATATTTTGTCCTTATGTCTGAATGAACTAATTTATTTGCAACTAAATTGCCCTTTGAGTTATGATTAAAGTAATTCAAATCGAATGGAACAACTCTGTGCTAAACTGAATAAGCAATTACAAGTGTGAAATGTTCTGTTTTCTTAATATTTAAAGGTTTGTTGTTCACTGAAAAAACAAATAAATAAAGCAAATCAAGGTATTGTAAAACCATAAAGTTTGTGATTTACATGGTATAATTGATGGAAATTATATACATTAAAGTAACATTAAACTATTTGATACATTATTGAGGAGATTAGTGTGTTTCTACTTTATGTACAGTTAAAATAATAAATGGAAATACTGTGGGGAATAGTTGAAAAACAATCAATAGCTCCTCTATTAGTGACTGTGTTGAAATAACCATAACCATATCAAGTTGCTACACAAAGACGAAGTATTTGGAGCTTGCATGATAATCCTCTGAAGTGCTTTATACATCCTGAAATGTATGTATATTTCAGTACACAGGCATTTTCTGTTTGCTCCCAGTTTTGGGCTCCAACAGACTTGCTAGCACTACTAATACAGCAGACACACCACTAATTTGCTTCAATTAAAGCTACTGTATATACTGAGAGAAAATTCAGACGTCAATATTAGTCAATGTCTAGTTCTAGACAAACAGGGTTATTTTAAGCACATGACTGAATAAAGCTTGGAGAATCCAGAAAGCACAGTGAGCAAACCTAAGGAATTCATAAAAGATTCACCTTGACAACACCGGGATGAGGCACCGACCCACCCACTCAAACACACACTCACACACATGTACGCACAACACATACTGCACCCCCACGTGCACCCGTCTGGAGGTGTTCTGCTCTGTTTCGTGTGCTCTTGTGTCCCTCACAGCCAGAACGTGCAGAAAATAACGTTAAATCATTGTCATGAAATGCTTTCTTTCTTTCTGACTGCTGTTCATGCTGCAGTTTGGCCGGATATTTTTGTTGTTTCCTTCATGAAAGCTTCCTCATAATTTGCCCTACTCCTCTGCACCCTGTGAGGAAATGTTTGCAAAGATAAACATTAAGAAACCAAATTAATCTAGCTTAAACATTTTGCAAAAAGGCATCAATGAAGTGATTAAAACACAATGAATCTAAGTCTGTGTTGATAAAACTTTCCA
This sequence comes from Helostoma temminkii, assembly GCA_900302695.1. Taxonomy (NCBI): domain Eukaryota; kingdom Metazoa; phylum Chordata; class Actinopteri; order Anabantiformes; family Helostomatidae; genus Helostoma; species Helostoma temminkii. The sequence goes on from OMLM01014417.1 coordinate 12,536, forward strand.
CTATGTGATGCAACTATAAATCGTTATTAAGGGAAAAATAAAGCAATTAACCGAGACAAGGAAAAAAATTCTTCAGTTAGTGCACATTTGCTTTCTGTTCAAACCTGATGGATCAATCCTGTTGTCACGATGCATTTGTCAGGCTGGTGTAATTACTTTAGTGTTTACACTAAATCATTTATCCTTAACTGTAGGAATCTGATAAAATAAGTGACCTTTTCACAAAATAATGATGGCTTTATCTAAGACAAATTTGATTTGATGTAATGAATTTTTAAAAGCAGCAGCAGTTCAATCACTAACATTTTTTTATAAAAGGAGCCATATTTGTGTGCCTATGTACACATTGTTTTTGGTCTTTGGTCTACTGATTTGCATGAAGGCCAAAAAACACGTCAAACCGAAAAAGCTCACATACATGAATGCGAGGAAAGCTCATAATGTAAAGTTGTAAAAAATAAAAAGAAAACATTTATGATAAATACAAATGAAATTCACCTGAAACTAATTGTTATACTGCAGATCAGCTACATTATAAGGCCATGACGTGTTGCATCGCCAAGCATCATTTGGACCAAAATACCAGCAGGTGGCACTAGTCTGCATTCATCATTCAAAGTAGGGAAAGCAGAAGCACATATACAAACTGCCAACAAAGCAGCACTTGGTAGCGTTTGCTTACTATTGTCACACCACTCTCACCACAGATGGTTTAGATCTACTTCTAATTGAGGATATGTCTGATAAGAGGTTGTAAATGGCACTGGTCCAGCGATTCGCTAAGCTGAACCATCAGTCCGTGTGTTTCCCTCTGACAGGTCGCCATGTTGTATCGGCTGAAACAGAGGTATAAGTAGTAGAAGTAGAAGTAGCACTAACTGCATGTGACACTGCTAAGGCAGACAGTTGCTCACTGGAGACTGACACTGGAGAAAGCACGTGTTCAGTAAACCAAAGAAAAATCTGAAATTTGAAATTCTCTTGTTTATAGTTTGAAGTTTTGAATGCTTCAGTAAGGAAACAGGAAAAAGGTAACCTAACTGGGAAAAGGAAAAACTGTGGGCGTCCACTGCAAATGTCAAGATTAGTATGTGTCAACATACAGAGGTATTGCTCTGAACTCAAGTAATGAATGATGTACATAATATTGCCATCTTGTTGCCATACATACTGCTGCTGCAGACATAGCTTTTACTGGTTGCAATATGTTTATGTGGTCCATCTCCAATTGGAGTAACAAAAATAGATATTTACACCATGTTTGTGAAATTAAGTGTTACTTACTAATTTTTTGTCCAATTTCCACCCAACTGAGGATGTTATCTAGATATTCAGTAATACTTATGTGCTCTTACCATACATTTGGCTTAGTACATTGCTGCTCTACCTGCCAGTAAACACTATAGGTAGCTGCTCAGTCATGCCGTATACCAAACTTAATCTTTGTTATCACTGAAAGAACACTGTGCACTCAGAAGTGTTTTTCTTATTTCTTTCTATCTACACCATTAGATGACAGAACATGCCGCTGTATTTCCACAGTCAACTGTAAAATCTAACACCACTCTAACAGAAATGGAGTTATTTTATAGTCCTACAGAATTACATACTGTAAATTGTTTCTTATCATAAAAAATGTAAAATAAAAGAAACTAAATGGAAGTATGAGGGATTTTATTTACAGAATACCAGACAGCAAGCTAATTCTACAATGTAGTCTACTGAATACAACTTCACAAAGCACCATGTGTGTGGTTGCCTGGTAGTATCAGTAGCTTCAGAGCTACTGTACTTGGGGAGATAAAGTCCTCATATGAGGATGCAAAGTCACAGAGGGCTGAACTTAAGATCAATGGCACATTAGTTGGTCTATTAATGTAAGCGTGTTTGTCTACCAAATGGCTCACTTTGGCTGCTTACTGCCCATCAACAGTGCATGGAGCTCAGGGAGCAAGTGCTTATCACAGCGTGGCCATACCCAGTCCACCGTCTTGCTTCATTCCAACTTAATAAGCAGGTCTGTGTCTCCAGAGAGCTTATCACAGGGAACTAACAATGAGGACACATCCATGGGTCAGGTCTGGCACTCAGCACTCCACCGTTTGCTGGAGAGAACCACGTGAAACCCTGTAAAGTCTGATCATAGTAGATGTGCAATGAATGAAAATCTGTTGTTAAGAAACAATTACATTTTTACTGTCCTCATATGGAAGTAAGTGCCCAAACGACAACTCATGCTTAGTCTAGCACTGAAATGGTTAGAAAATTAAATGATTGGCTCATCAACAGAATAATATCAGGCAATTGTTGTATTTCAATAATTAACTGTTTTAGCAGTGAATGTTATTAATATACAGCCACAGCTTATCCAGGGGGAGAGTTTGCTTCTTCTTTTCATCATATTGTTGGGTTGAGCGATTGTCGGCCTTCTTTCTCTATGACTACCTAAGGTCCTAAGCTTCAACTTCATGTATACCTTGAGATGATTTTGTTGTGATTTGGCATTATAAAAATAATACTGAATAAAGTGAATTAGTAAAAGTACTGGTCAGAAAAGAAGTAATCTGTGACTGTATCATACTTTATAAACTAAAACTTGAGTAATCAAAGTAGTCTTTGACAGATGCCCTTGCTCCATCTGCTTGTGTGAACAAGCTCATAGTATACTCATAGTATTGTTATGTTGTGAAGCAATATTTTTTTCAGTTAATGAAGAAATAAATTAAGTTACGCACATCAGTTGCAAGGAAGTGGTTGGGGTAACACACTTGGGTCTGCACACAAAACTGCAGACCCAAGTGTATTGTTAAGTTAAGGTAAGTTAATAAAAGTTTCTGGTTTTCTTTAAAGATAAATAAACACATTGTGTGTGTGATGTGACTATTACATTTTTCTTTATTGAGCCAGACCACACACTAGATCTCTGATCTAAATAAGTCCAGAGTCCCTGTACCCAACCACATGACCATTTAATAATGCTATATGACAACTGGATGCTGTACTGCAATATTAGGTATTCTGGCACTGTAGACAGGATATTTTGAGGGGTCAGAAAAGTATTTTGAGGTGTAAACGTAGATCTGACAAACCTTACAGTATCACCATTAACTCATCACTGACTCAGTTAGACATACTTTCATACCTACACATCACTATTTGCTGTGTGAAGTGTGTATGCTTCTTGGACAGCTGACTTTAAAAGGTTGTAAACTCTCTTCCTCTAATTCATTTGTAGCATACAGATGCCTTTGTGGTCCTAAATCTGAATATGGTTTGGTTTTATTTCATCATTATTTTATACTGATGTTATTGATGTATTTTCTTTGGTTGTTTCCTCTTTTCTCCTACCCA
>OMLM01014417.1:16973-28967 GCA_900302695.1 Helostoma temminkii
TAATCGGGCTGCCATTAGTTGAATTATAGTGTGCCTTGTTTATCTGAGACGACTTTGATTGTTGGTCATGGTTGAATCTGTTAAATAAAGTTGTTATAGTTTAACTGGTCGTTGTCCGTGATTGTTTGTGTACAGTGGTGCAACACTAGCTGAGTAAAGACGGCCAGCGCCGAACTTTATCCTTCATTTAAGACTGATTTATTCAATTTGGTTATTGGTCCCTGGAAACAGGGTGGTGCCCCGTATTAAATTTAGTTATTAAAATATTTATTATTATCAATCATCTTGAATAATTGATAATAATTCTGCTGATAACCAAAGTTAGGCCTATGTTCCCCAACAGTACTGTAGGTGTGACATTGTCAAAATCTATACTTAAGAGACACCTTCATGAGTGTTAATCCAGAGGGTTTACAATAATGTGCAAACCTGATGATTGTTTTATTTCAACTCCATTGTGGTAATGTATAAATCATCATATCATATTATATCTTAAAAACTCTGTCACTGCCCAAACACTTCCCGACCTAACTGTAAATAAACTGAACTGAATTGAAACATACTGGGTGTGGTCAGAGCTAAATCAGTACTGCAATTATAGACTTTATAGAAATATACTGTAGATTTTCAGCTTTGTGTTAAGTCCCTCTCCACAGTTACCCATTTAGACAAATCTTATGCTAACTGTAGGGGAGCTCTGGGCTGATCTACATCATCTTAAATATACATATATTTATTGGTAAATCACAGTTTTGAAACTCAGTTCACATTTCTTAACCTGGATGTTTGAGCATATGATTGTGGGTATATCTTTAAACAAACCTGCTCAAAATACTCGAGTGTATTTTTTACCTCTACATATATAAATACTACCGTATATACACATAATACTAAAATACTGAGTTAACTTTCAGCACTAGTCAAGCATAAAATTGTGAGCTTGTCACCATTAATTTTCAATATTACATTTCTTAAAACAACATATTGCTTGTCAATATGTGTTGATATTAAAACTATGCTGTCCCGTCATCCTGAATGAGGCACTCACTGAATGAGCTGTGTTGGAGCTGACATGCCACCTCTCAGAGAGCAGGGTGGAGGGTTTTGTCAGGAGAGGGAGGAGAAAGATTAGCCTAAACGACAGCTCTATTAGAGACTTAACCTGGGCTTTGATCATTTCCTGAGCTCCCCTTCAGATCAGCCTGAGCAACCGATGGCAAATCTGACAGGCTCCTGCTCCCTCCTCTCCACTCCACCACCATTCATATCCCTCATAATGTACCCACCCTTCAATGTGATCAAAGCCTCTCTTTCTAGTGACTGAGGCTGCCATCTGTCTACCCACAATAGAGAAGACTGGGAGAGAGAAGCTGACTGTCAAACTGAGTGAAAGGGAGTATTTCACGGTACACATATGAGTACAGTATGCTGGAGTCCATAGACAAAAAGCATATGTGATGTTTGTTTTTATTCTGTCACATCCTCCCGTCTTCCTTTGCTGTGAATCTGAATAGCAAGATAATGACTTCTGCAAGCAACAGAAGTCCCCTGACGTGTCAAACATGATCGCTATGAACATAAAGTTGTGCACACAGCTATGCAGCAGTGCTCAGTAAAGCCGGCAGATAAGGGTATTTTCATTTGGTGCTGGCTGGCCAAATGACGAACATGTCACAGAAAAAAAGACCTGAGGCCTTTTTCAAGCTCAACATTGCATAACATCTTCTGCTTGTTACTTTGATCATTTTCATAAATAGACTGAGACTGTGATTGTCTGAACCACAATGCTGCTAACATGCTCTTTAGAATTACTTCAATGACAAACATTTTGATTTGTACACAGACAAGATAATTCAGGTGAAGCACAGGGAACAACCTAATCCTAGACATGGTACCTTTAAAGATTAAGTAAACATTTGTCTGCCATGTAATCCAACATACTGTATTCAGGGTCAATCTCATTGAGAACTGACACCGCACCCTGAAGCTTTGTTTAGCTTTTTAGCCTCTTTTTGTGTACACTTCTTATCAGCTACCCAAGCTAAAGACTCAGTACACCAAACTAGACCTAAAAGAACAAGGACATAATTTCGAAGTTCTTGGCAAAAACAAGTGTACAGTAAAAGGATTCGAAACATGTTACCTGTGATAGACCCTCAAGCTATATCATTAAACTGATAAAGGTGGTTGAACAGTTTGCTTCACCTGTGATAAAGCAGTTAAAAATATTAGATTATTTAAGTGTGAGGTCTACTTGTGGCTCTATTGCAGAGACAGTGCTCTGTATGGCCCCTTTCAACCTTTACCTTGGGTAAGTAGCCTGTGGTAATAAAATCATCACAGAAACTCATTAAGTCAGCTTCCACATATTGCAGTTCTCCTTGTAATAATATAATTAACACCTACATTTAAAATACCTGTAGTATGCTGAAAGTTCTGGCTAAATTGCTCCCAAACATTACTGGTTCTTATCACATATCCTATAGTCTATGTACCACTTTATTACAGTCTATAATCCATAGTGCCCACTGATCCTTGGCCTGTTTGTGACAAAACTACCTCTGTTCCTGAACCTACCCCTGTCCTTGATCCTGCTTGAGTGACTGCTGAAGTTTCATAATCAGCTCCAGAGACGGCTGACGTCACATCAGTACCGGAGTCTCTGTGACATCGGTAGTCTGACGTCTTTGGCAGACGTCAACTCATCTGATGCCTAGTCCACCTAACTCTCCGCCTGACCAGTCCTTACTTATGTTAGCTCCACTTCTCAGCAGCTGGGTGCTGGTGCCCTGTAGTATCTATTGTGCTCCAGCACAAGCTTTGGAGCTCCATCAAAGGGGCTCCATTATTACAGATGACCTCCTGCTCCAGTCTGGTCCTGCTTAGGGACCTTGCCCACTCAAGGTCACCTCCGTTCTCAATAAGTATTGTATATAAGTATCCTTTAGCAAGACATTGAAAAACAAGTGGCTCATTGTATGAGTTTTAGATGTGTCAAATAACTATGTAAATAATATAATTCTTTCAAAGGATAAAAATACACCAAACACTATTTTACTACCAGAATTGGTAATATAGTAATATAAAGCCATAGTGTATATGAAGTACTGAAGTAATTGATTGAACTGATTTCATATGTCATCATTTAATATACAATAATTAGATGTAGTTCTTGTTCTTATGTATTATATAATGGACTTGAGAAAAGATGTTATAGTCTATTAATTCAACACCTTTTAAAATGATCTAAAATGCATTTGATGAATTCTGAGATGAGGTAACCTCTGTGTGTCACTTCCATGGATGATGTAACCCATTTTTGAATGAAAAAACACAAAACATAAAAAAAATTCCTGCCCAAAACATGAACCATTAGCTTATTGTCCTCACAATCTATTCATCTCTAACTTTGTCTACTGTGTGTCTCTTCAGTTGTGGATCTTACTCTCTCTCTCTCTCAGACGCACACACACACACACACACACACACACACACACACACCCCTCCAGTTTGGCTGGGAACATGTTTTGCCTCAGGGGTTTTGTCTTGCTCCTACCCCATTACAAGGCTAATGAAAGCAGTGAGGGGATCAAATCCAATGAAGCTGCTTTTCACACTGCTTAACCCTTGTGAAAGCCTGTGACCTCCTCAAGAACACACATGCACATATGCACACATACACACCAACACATTGTGTACATTTGCACAAACCTAGTAACTGATATCATATGTATAATTAGTATAGAAATGGGAGGAAATTGCGAGTTCAATCAAATATACATTTGAACAAACATTAGCTTAGCAACACCTTAGCTTGTGTAGCACTTACTGTATTTGTGAACTTGTTGCATGTAATTCATACTTATGTGTTTTTACTCATGTACATCTAGTGTTGATTGCATGAATTATTCATTTCTCTATAAATAATAAATGTGTTGTGAAGACTGGAACACCTGATTCTGATTACCTGCTTACAAACAGCAAAATGAAAATTCATGGGACTTTCATGAAGCCTCAGTGCAGGCAGCTATTAATAATGTGCACATGTCATTCTGATGCATTGTTGTTCATTCAAACTCTGTTCATTTTACCAAGATTAACTAATTTGTTCCTTTGACTGTTCTGTGGCCAGTCTGTCCACTTGCCTGCAACTGCAGGGCATGTTCAGTAACATCAGGACACACAACTACTTCAAGGACAGAGGCCTCACTATCCATGTGGGTCTCGACTTGGAAAATGTGCCTGAACTGGTGGAAGTGAGCAGCCATGATGGACATCTGCATGGCTACCTCGGAGCTCAATTGTTCAGAGCTGTCTTGCCACCCCACTCCTAATAACTTACAATCCTTCAAGTTTTTCTGACCTAGATTTCAAGAAAGTGTTCAACAAGACATAAGCCACTTCTTCCTGCCTCTGTCTGGTACCTATCCACCCAAAGGTGGCCCATCATTCATCTATTCTTATCTCTGGCTGGACTTGGCTGTACCAAGTTGGATTTACAGTAACAAATGTCAACAACCTCATCTACATCAGGGAGTGGGACAAGTGAAACAGCATTCAACATCTCTATTAGACATTATGAATATCTGGTCATGCATGTGGAATTCTTTAACATTCCTGGTCTTTGTAAATCATCTGCTTTGTGACATTCTGTACAAATATATTTGTTTCTACCTTGTTGACATCCGCTTTTTTCTTTTTTTAAAACCAGGCCGGAATACATCAACACTTTTTCTTTAGCATTGTATGGAAAATCAGCCTTTGTAAAAACTGAGGAATTTCAGCTCCATGTCTCCACTGAGAGCACAAACTCTTTAGGTGGTTTGGATGATCTCCTCCAAAGTAAAAGCTGCTGAGAGGCCAGCACCAGCATCCGTCGGACTATTCTACCAACAAACAGTAGTAGTTCATCTAAAATAATAGCACTAATGTCAGTTTCGTTCAGGTTCTTCAGGTCTGCAGCTCTGCTTTACTGACTATGTAATGTTCTGTTTTACAGATCATTTACTGCACAAAACTACTAAAAGCTTTTAATTATTAATAAAACATAGTACATGCACATATGTGAACAGGGATGCTTTGAGCTATGCAAGCTCACATTCGTGCATTGCTGCGATCATGACTGCTGCACTACAAGTGTCCACATACAACTTCATTTATGATACCTTTTGATCTCTTTATTAGTATCTTTATAGTTTTTCATTTGTGTCTGTGCAATAAGTATAATGCAGCAACACTTGGCAGCAATACATATTCCTCCATAGACACAATGTTCGTTTATCAGTGTGGAAGTATTTTATTTTTTTGTAGTCAGCAGCCAAGCCTTGTCATTTGCGTCTGCATACTTTCATGAACTATGATTAAGGGCTAATTGTCAGAATTGCTATATCCTTCACTTCAACTTACAGCCCACTCTACTGAAGCACATGAGTCAAAAGTCAAACTAGAGAATAGTGTTGACTTCTTACTGTCTGAAAGCACCATTATAGTGTAGATGCCATCACTACAGAGGTACCATAAGTGTGTGATAGAGCAGAATCATATGATTATCTTATTTGTTTGAAAAGCAAGCCAGTATTTGACATTTAAAGTGATAACCTCTAATAGTTGTAAAGCTGTTGTGAATACATGACATTTTCTCGAACCATGAAGACATCATTAGCTGTTCGTACCTACTGGCTGATAGCCCTGCCTTGTAGGGCCACCAAATGGGTTGCGACTTCCAAACGAGCTTCCGTCAATGGACCCGTACGACATTTTGTCTGGTGGTTGGTGGCGTGTCAGTTGCAGGCACCTGGAGAAGAAAAGAAGAAGAAGAAAACACAGTTTATTTTCACTTTGTCCATCTAAAAAATAATACACTCACAGCCTGACAGTAAGTGAAGAAACATGATTTGTATAATGTCTTTACAGACATAAGCTGTGCACAGATGGCATTACTAGAGCAGGGCTCCTCTGGTATTTCAATCACAGAGGATGGATCAATAGCGTGATTATTACAGGGCAGGCTTTCTTTATATGAGCATATTATTTTGTAAAATAATTATTGCATTGATAAAAAATAAATATATTGTTGGTGAACAACAATATAATGACTCTGTGTGTTGTTTTGCCCCGTTTACTGTCGAAATACATAGACAGCAGTACATTGTTGTTAACATGTTCGTCTGTATTGCATTGCACCTCAGTGCTGCATTATGATGCATGTACAAGACAGTTTATATATTTCTAAATCTCCAGTATTAAAAAAAAACACAGTCGTAAACAAGCATAATAATAAAATATAACTCCTACTCCAGTTTTCCAATGCAACAGGATCCAAATACAGATGGCCAGAGGTCAGTTCAGCTGTTAGGCTAACACAGCTAACAACAACTTAACTCACATCAAACATACTTATTGGGATAATATAAGTGGCTGACATTTCCACTTCGCTTATGACTCTGTGCATTTTCGTCAACTTGTTTCAGTCTTGCATCTGTCTTGACCATCTTGTGGCCAACACTTAACTTCTCTCTGAAGATGACACTATTGTTGCCTGTGTGCAGGGAAGGTGCAAATAAGCCAAACCGTAAAGTCAAATGTGCCAAACAAACAATACACAAATATAACTTTTGTGTCGATGTAAGGTGCCTCATATGAATCACTGTTTTAACATGCTTTTAAATATAAAAGTGTCTCTGTCTTTGAAATAGTTACAGTTGTTTTCTCTGCACATGTTTATGTACACATTAAACAACTTGATATACTGTATCATGTTAATAATTGAGCTTCAGACATTTGGGCACATAGGCTAGCTGTCTCTTTCTGTTTCTAGTTTGTATGTTAAGATAGGCTAACCCCATCCTGAAACCAACAGAATGCACAAAACATGCAAGCATACAGATATGTATCGTCTTGTTTCTCAAAAGGAAAGCAAAAACAAATACATGTCCTAAAATGTTGAACTATTCCTTTAAAGCCTTTTGTGTTTTGAACATATACTTATAGTGTTATGTAAAGAGCATTGCAACCTTTAAAGGCTGCTACGGTAGCCTAAGCTTCAGGCAATGTTAAATGTTTGTGCATGACATGAATATATTATACCTTTACCATCCAACATATATTTGAATTCATGAACTATTATGTGCTCTCTGTTTTTGAATTGAAACAGTTAAGGACATGAAATATGCAGAAACTAAAACTAGCCTGTGAAGATGTTGTAGGCAGGAACTCAGATGTTTATCAATTAGCCCCTTGCGTATGGAAAGGAGAGGAGGGTAGAGAATACTCATCTGAATATTCCTGAAAAGGTCAAATCAACATGTGAACATGTGTTTTACCCGCGGCTAAAGACACACAGATGACACTCAATTCAACAAATCTCTCTTAGCGCCTCAGCATCTCAATCAAAGGTCAGAACACGATAGTGGTCAAGTGGCCACTGCTCTTTACCCCCCTCCCCACTGTCAAAGACAAGCATTCAGCAGAATGGAGGATTCCACTCCAGGCTCATTGTGCTGCCCATTGTTGTATTGGAGCCAGCTATAGCTATAGGACTGGTATTATGGCTACAAAGTAGGACAGAGGAGCAGCCAGAGATTCAATGTCCACACATTACACAGAGACACATTCACTGGGCCACGAGAATGTTTAATCCGATTAGTTTTCATAGAGAAGGGAGATTAATTACTTTTGGCAGGTCATAAACAATCTTCACTCTGCTTGATTTCAAACCCAATGACTGTGCCTCACATCCCTCTCCAGTGTGGACATACACCACCTATCTGCACACTCATGGATAAACTTCCCCTTTCTCCCTGTGTGGAATTCTAAATCTCCCAGCTTGTTCATTTAGCTACTCATACAAGCGAAGATCGAGGTCATTAGGGTGGTAATGAAACATAAAAACATATATGCCTATCAAAGAAATAGGTAAAGTTGCTGTGTCGTTATTCATGAACCCTGAGTTCAAACATATTGCACCTGAAGAATCTGTACATGCAAAAATATATTTCTGCTGAACTGCATGCGCAATTCAGGCACAAGTATCCACTTAGGCTGTCGATGCTCCAAAAACAATTCACCTGTAAACATATTAGCAATAATTAAAATAGATAATTTGTAATTAAAATATGATACAGTGCATATGCAAAGTGGCACAGTGACGCATGTTTCTATTAGGGTGCATCTTGTGATTAGTTTCCATTATCAACATGTTGTAATGCCTTCACACAGGAAACAGCTGTGGCTTGAGGTGTTGTGTTTTTGGGTTGTCTACCAATCCATCCCATTCTTGTGATGTGATGGACTCAAGGATGAACTGATTAGATTTTAGTGGCCAAAGGTCAAGGTCAATATGGTCTTATATTTGTTCCATTCCTATGAACATGATATCACAGGGAACGCCTTGAGGGTATCTCGTCTAATTTGCAAGTGTCCACTTGGGCTGAAGCATGAACTGATTAGATTTTGTTGGTCAAAGATCATTGTGACACATCTATTATTATTAGCAAAGGCATAAAACCATGCAAATGATAATTCTTGTTTAATCATTCAGCTGGATGTCTAGGTGTATAACAACTAAGATTAAAAAAACTTGTTAAGTGTGTTTTTGTACAAAACAGAAACAAATAACTAAAAGTGATGTATTGCATGCCATTTATTGAATATATTTTTTATGATTGGGCCGCATGGTGATGTAAGAAGGTCCTGAGTTCGATTCCGGGAGCGGCCAGGGTCTTTTTGTGCGAAGTATACATGTTTGCCCGTAGGTGATAATGTGAATGGTTGTCGCCTGATGATAGCTGGGATAGGCTCCAGCAAGCCTACAGGGACTAAGCGGTTCAGAAAATGGATGGATGGATGGATAGATGGATGGATAGCCCCATGATTGACGAACCATAAGATTACATGAACCTAAATCAAAACGGGGTTACTGTATAAAAAGCGTACTACAGTAAAATCTTGCATAAATTTTTTTTTTTTGCAAAAAAGAACAATATTTGTGGGTTAATTAATAAGTTTATACATCCCATGTTACGTGCATTTCATTTGAACATTGTTCCAGCGCAATCCAGCAAAACTCAGATAGAGGAAGAATATCTATTCAAAATAACAGTACTTCAAACATTAAGGAAAAACTACCTACCCTATCTCATGTACACTATATAAACTGCTGCTGTTACTGACAAGTTCATACTACTGACATTTTCTAGTAAAGAGACAAAGGGCCCCAAAAATCTTCCAGTGATATAAATGCCATCAGGCTTCTGTAGAGAGTTAATTTCCCAAGCAGTTCAAAAACTTTAAATACTTCTTTATAAGAGTTTAATTTTTAGTACGTTTGCTCCTCTCGTTCAGTCATCTCATGCTGTATCACCAGTACTGCACTTATATACCGTTTTTATAACTTACAAGATTAAGTGCTTTACAATTTGCCTCTCTTACACACACACACACACACACACACACACACACACGCTCACTTATACAGGCGAGGCACTGACCTGACCCACTAGGAGCACTAATAAGGTTCAATGTCTAGCCTGAAGACACTTTGATATGTGGAGCTAGGAGAGGTGGGGATTCAAACACCAAAGCTTTTGGTTTGTCTTCTGAAAACTCATGAGCCACATAACATATAATCAAGGAGTTTTGTAGACACTTTTTACCTTTCAGTTGTTATCTGGTTAACATGCTTTTTTACCATTGTTCACACAGTTTGCGTACGTCTGGAGGCTTTCCCCAATGGTTATAAACAGGACAAATGCTCCACAACAAAACATAATAAGTGAAGATCCCATGTGTGGTTAAAAGTAAGCACATCCCCAGCCTAACACTTATTACCTACAGTGTAAACCCAATGCAAACCATCAGTCATAATGTAATACAAGTACACACATTTATCACAAGAAGCAGGAACAGAACCCATTTTATCCTGTTAACTGCTGCTTATTAATAAATGTATTTCCTTAAACTAATATGTATTATGAATCAATTGTACATCACATTAGAAATGTAGGAGAAAGATATTCTGGTCCACATATTGCCAGGTTTAAATATTGACAGTCATCACTTATTGAGAGAAATCGGCTCTCACTCCAGTAAACAGCAGAGGAGAAGTTAGAGCGATGTGCACCCCAGTGTGACACTGCAGGACACAGAAGGATGGTAAATACAGGCCTGGCAGAGCAGAGTGACTGGATTCACAGCTACTCACCACCCCCACTGGTTTTCATTCAGTCCCCCACTCTTTTCACAGCTGTCATTATCAGCAACACAAGGCTTAGCTTAGCCAGAGCAGGCAACTGAGCAGAAATAAGCCTACACCCTGGACACAAATGCTACATTTATCACAAACAAGCAACGGCCAACCTGAGGCAGGACCATGTGTAAGCGTGTGTTAAACACAGAGAGGATGGATGATATAGATTTTTTGGAGGCTGGTATCATTATTACTACATGGTAGTGGACAATTATATCTGTGTTGTTCAACCAGTTCAACCAATTTTTGGGAAAGTATTTTGTTTTAACAGTTTAAACAAAAGAAATGATGATGAGATGTGCTTTCAAATGAAAAAACTGTCAAGAGGCCAGTGATGTGAAGGTTTACATAGGGCGCCCCAGCTCAGTAGGCTGCTCATCTCGGACCTGCAGACATACAATGTAGTCCCCTTTTCTCCAGCTTCAGTGAATACTAACAAAACATCTCAAGGAGAGGTGAGGTGAGCTTTTCTTGCAGAGAAGCCATGTTTTGTGGCTCATCAGAGAACATGTTACATGAAAACAATGGCAGCTTTTTAGGTGCCTGTAGCTGGTGCCATCAACTTTAGTGGTATGCTGTTAAGATACTGTACAGATAGAGTAAAATAAGACTACTATGTTGTGCCAGCATAGTATTATGACCAACAGTAACAGCTGTAATTAGGTGTAGATCTCCAGTGGCGACGGTAATTATAAGCCTAGTAGTTTTAAACTGAGAATGTGTGTGTTGAAAGGAGTTTTCCAATGGGATACGAACATTTGATTCCAGCGTGACATTTTTTATGATCATTCCACATCAACCACATGCTTGTTTTACTAAACCAAGCTGTTTAACTAGACAGTGATGGCTCCACAATAATACTGTGTGGTTTGGGTTGAATTGAACATGTTCTGTAAGTAGGAGTGCTAAAATCTTTCCAAGTCATGGCGTAGAGGAGAAAAGCATTTTTTGTTTAGTTTATGTCACAATACTTGTGTGTCTAAACAGCCTCAATAGAATCAACAAAAAGGAAAGTTGAGAGTGGCTGTCTATGACGGCTTCTTTTAAATAACAGCAGACACTAACAGCTCAATACTGTATATGATATTTAATAAAAGGTCATGCCCGACTCATATATCATCAGATTATCCCTACCGTCTGTGTTCAAAAGGCACTGAGTGTGCAATTTTTAGAAATGAACAGTAACCCGAAGCCTAATTTATTGTAGCCACATTACTGTCAGTATACTGGAATCAAGTCAGTGAGACATGATGACCATTAACACTGTGATGTTGTTTCTTTAAGACAGGATGACCCTAATCAGCCAGGCTGCTTTTTCACAATCTGCTCATTCTGACATCCGAGACATCCCAGGTCTAATGTAGGGTCCTTATGTAATTATCTCACACACACTATTCGATTAAATGACAGGTCATTGAATATATAAATGTTTTATATATGATTTATTTGCCAGCCCAGAAATGTCTCTTGGAATTATCTCATATTCCACAGTGTGCAGTAACAGTTCTCATTTAACCCCACTGTTTATCTGTGGCCCTATGCATATTGGATAGCTATGTAATCTAGTTCAAACAATAAATTATGTCAAGATTAAAGAAAACACCAAGCAAAAGAAATCAGAAGAAAGCATCGCTGCAATATATCCCGATATCACAAACTTGCAACTATTGCATTTCTCAATGGTTAATAAATCATTTACAAATGTTTTATAGCTCACCTTTAAACCACTACTTATGCTTAAGACTTAC
>OMLM01014417.1:31310-60231 GCA_900302695.1 Helostoma temminkii
TACAGACCTTCATTAATGATGTATCTAACTAGATCTTCATTTTAAATAAGAAGAAAGGAAAAACAAAAATAATTTTCCCAACTAGTAAACTGAAAATTTAATTGTGCTGCTCCAGGAGCATTAAACTGGGACAGCAAAGGGTAACCGTAGCATCAGTATGAGATACCAAAGAAATTGGTATTTGATGACATAGGAACAGTCTCTATCTGAATCTGTGAGCTGAGAACATCTTGACCAATCATTTAGATTCTTTGTCAGAATCTGTTCTTGATGCACAACCTCATCTAATTGCTCATTGTACATTTTTCCAAGGTAAATTAAATTAATTATTATAAATTTTCCCCCAAAGTACAATATATAGCTGCCTTCACACAGGCACTGGAATTCTGAACTTCTCTAGACTTTACACGAGTGAGCTGCATGCGAGAACGCAAATATGTTTGTGTGGATGCACAACTACACGCTAAGTCTGGACCTGATTCTCCGGACATAATTCCAGAGTACAAACATGTATGTGAAAAAGTAGAACACCAGTCATCTCACAGCTATGACAGCTTAGATGGTGCAGTGTCCTGACTGCAGCTCACTGTGGACATTGATTCCACAGCCTTATAGCTTTACGATAGGCCATATTCCTGCTTGTAATTTGATATTAAAGTGAAGGATGTTTTGCCAATAGCATGAAGTGGCTGTGCTGGTTTTTGATGTGCATAGTCAGAGGTACAGATATGCAGCCTCATGGTAGATTTGTATGGCAGGATCAAAGGGAGGCATGGAAATCAAAAGGCAGTGTGTTTCGAGGCTCGACCCTCAACAGAAACCTCTTCTCTCTGGTTCTCCTTCATCCCCTCTCTTTATTCTCTCTTCTTCAGCTGACACAGCCAAATTTAAGGATTGCTCATGTGTGTGTTTTTAAAGCCTCCTCCCTCGATTACAGTCTGATCTCAGGCCATTCCAACTGCCTCCCTTTGAAAACAACCTTCATCCCAGAGAGGAGTAAAGAAAAAAAAACACTCCTGGGCAGTGAAATTGCCTTGTCACACAAAAAGGAGTCATTATTGAGATAAATCACACCATTGTATTCCATAACTAAACTCGGCCTCATCTATCCTTCCAGTGGCACCTGCCATCCAGGCTGAGGCATCACATCCTGAGACTGAAGTTTTGTCTGCCAGGAGGATTCAGTACTATCTCTGATTGCTTTGGTTTGACAGTATCGGCCACAATCAATTGTTATTGAATTGGTAAGCCCCAAAGCTAAAATACCTACTATTTGACTGAGAGCAAATGCTACAGGAGTGACAGTATGAATGTATGGGTTTATGTTCACTAACCTTTTTTAATGCACAAAGGGAGAAATGTACATTAACACCTTATTCTCATCAGTGACTGCACATGCACAATCCTGATTTCTACTCTCACGTCTTTTGTAGAATTATACGCACATTATATTTTCTTGATGGTAATGCTATCAATCTGTAAACACTAGCACTTGAGGCTCCCTTGCATTCCATGTTCCAGTTTCCCCCAGGATGCTTGAAAAATTCTTCCAGCTTAAAGCTAATTTATAATTGGCCTTTCTAGGGATACATATAAGTCAAGAAGAATATGAAAATGTATATCCAGTTTCACAGTGCAAACTCTCTAAATTAAAGAAATACACAATGAAAAGTTCTGTCTTTGGTTTCAGCTTTAGTTGGTCTTAAGGAAGACTTGATTTAAAAACTAGGCACTATCTCTCTTACATTCAGCTGCAACTCTCTGCTGAAAGTAGTAGAGTGGTGAGTGTCTGCAGCCTATTTCATGTACATGTGCTCTACTAAAAAGCCAATTAGAAACCTGGTTATGTGTATAAATGGTACAGTAATCAGAGTTCTATAAGAGGAATCTACAGTGCTGTGAAAAACTTGACACCTTCCTGATGTTTAATCTTTTCACAATTAAATTATTTAGATAATCTAACACATTTAAATATTACACAAGGATACACAATCAATTAAATATAAAATGCAGTATTTTTTGAGATCTGGTCATATCCTAAAAAGATGACAAGAACTATGATCATGTTACAACCATATAGTATATGGGATATTAAGATCCAGGCTTCAACATAATATCACAAAACTGATTTTTAAAAAAACAAAAAAAAGGTTAAATGTATTAGGGACAATTGTGGATGTAAACAATGAGATAGTGAACTTGTGACATCGAACAATAACCCAATGAATAAATAAAGTATATAAAAAATAAGGGATCACGGTCATATGTAAAATAAACATAACATAACATGAAAAAAGAAGCAAAAAGATCAGGATGCATTCGTTTTGAAGTGAACCTAGGAAACACATGCAAACACTGCCTACTCACACACTCAAATAGACAGAGTACACAGAGTCATTACATGGAAAATGTGAGAAATGTCCTCAGAGATGGAGAAGTGTCAAACTAGCGACATTCAATCAAACTTGTTTTGACTCCCTCATGAAGCGGAAGCACAAAATTGGTTTCTACTCCAATAAACTATGTAGAATAATTTTCCTGTCACATCCAAGGTCTTCCCAATTGTCTGCAACAGTGTCAACTTTGCAAGATACTAGGACTTGAGTAAGAAAGAAATGAATAGAAATCCATAATTTGGGAGTTTTACTACTGGACAATGTGAGCTCACTTAAGTGAATAGCATAATCAACACAAACAAACCTGCAAACATCAGGTTCATGAAAGGTGAGAGCCAGATATGCTTGTTAGGCACATCAGTATGTTGGTAGTGATTACACATAATGACAGCATAGCTGTTCCAAAACAAACTGGCCTATGACAGGCCTGGATTAGAATTCACCTGGTGGGTCTGTTTGCCAGCAAGTACAATTTCTTGATCCAGTCCAAAGAGCAGAGGTAGACACTGCATGACTAGTCTGCTGGTATGTCTTTCAGGCCAATTACATCCTATTCTGACCTAACATTGCCCCCCTACAGCTGAAAAACACAGTTAGGGTTGGGGAAGGAGGTGCAGAAAAACACTGTTTGAAAAAAAAGACTTTAAAAGATGGAGGCTTAAAATGCAAACTTCCAATTACAAAAACTTGTCAAACCTCCAAATATGGTTGCTACAAGTGTCAAATGAAATAGGGCAGGATGTGTGGGGGGTTAGGGTTAGTATATAGAAGACTCTGTTTAGGCCAATCAAAACACTTAAATGAGGTGCCTTTAACATTGACTCAACTCTGGACAAATATAATTAGCGCTTGTAAGAAGACTAAATGCTTTCTCTGAACAGTATAAAACAAGCTAATTTTCAATGTTGAACATAACATGTAGGACATTACTCAGCTAAGTGGTGGTATTAGGGACTGGTAGGTACATTTATTGCAGGACAAGAATGTTTTTTGTCTAGCTCACTGTGGTGGACTTGTCTGGGCAAAATTCCAGAGCCCATTTTCAATCCGGGTCCAGCCCTGGCTAATGGTAACATACAACAATAATGTGGAGCAGTTAGCAGCCTGACACTGTCTTTATCCTCCTCACCCCGCAGACCGCTTTATGTCATCACACAAACAAGATCTAGTGATCTCCGGCAGCCTTTTTTCTTCTTCAATAGCATGTGTGGATTGGCAGGGATAAAGTAAACAGTTAGAGGGGAGGTTTTGATGGAACACAAAGGATGTGTTATCTGTGTTTGTTCTCTGTCACAGCTTTGACCTTAGGAAGGCAAACACTAGCAGCAGTCTGGCTCATCATAACACTGTAAGGAGGGAGGCGGAACACACTGCTTTGCTTTCATTAGCTCGCTCATGGTGACTGGAGCTCCTGTGATGATTTTTTACTGATGTTATATTGATTACATATGGATTGCAGCGCAGGTGTTAATAAATTAATCTGTGTATATTATCATGGCATCAACACCACAGTGATAACACACCTGTAAACAAACTATTTATTTCATACGCTGACACCAGTGTTCCTGGAATGTCAATTTAAGCAGAATAAAAGGCTGTTAAGCTCATACAGCTGTCTGCTGTGTAAATGACTGTCTAGACATGATGAATTAAGACCCGAAAGTACAGCACTCTGACAGTTAAGGAATTGGGAAGAAGACCAGGGTCTTGATGCTTTTACCTATCACACCCAAGCTCTCGCCACTCTCTAATTGGAACAACCTCTTTAATTGGGTTTGGAAACCATGGAGACAGTTGCTCCTTCTGAGAGCTAATAAGCTAAAAGAGACACCTTCAACAGAGGAGATGAGGCAGAGTGAGGTGGCCTTCGCTTTGCAGTAACTGCAATGTCTCAGCCGCCACAGAGTACTGAAGAGGGTGGGACCGATATATTTCTACTGTAGCTCGTCAATAATACAACAAAGAACAGCAGCATAATGCTAAATACTCTGGGATAGATTAACCTTAACTAAAATATACTATGAAAAGGAACCAAGAGTGAGACATGGTTGTATTATAAGGTCTCAAGAAGCTGTCCACTTAAGCATTTACTAGTCACAGTTACATTAGATAGTCTTGAATATTTCATATAGTTATATATGTTGGTGCAAAGTTTCCCAACCAAAGAGTCACACAGTATGTACTAGTTACTTAGTTATTGAAAGGAACAATAACATCTTGGATAAAACACAAAAAACAAATGCTTGGTAACCACCTTATCTCTTAGCAGTAGTGTTGTGTCTTTTGGGTATTTTTTGGAGGTTTTAGGACATATAGTTGGAACACTGAAAATTACGGGGGTAAATGCAAACTTTAAACCTCTGGATTTTGATAGAAACATATTATTGCCATTACCTATGTTTCTGTATTATTTTTAAATGTTTATTCCTTTTCATGTGTTTCATTTGTCAGTATATCTTCTATATTTTAGTTTTGCTGTATTTATTTTTTAATTTGTATCCGTTTTATCCTCATTGTGCTGCATACATTAGTCTAATACTGTTTTCAACTTTTGTTCACATTTACTGCCTTATTGTCAGTCATCTAAAAAGCACTTTAGGTCACATAAGCCTGTATGAAATGCACTGGGCGAAGTTTTGATTCACACAAAAGGAATTTTCTAAGTACATTTACTACTAGTTCTATTTCTACTACTTCTACTAGTAGTTTAACAGTAACTTTGCACTAATTGTTGCCGGAACTAAAATATTCTTAGGAAGAAAAGAGATGAAATTCAGACCTGAAGAAGGGTATCACCATTCACATTGCTAACTGCCATCTGAGCCCAGCACTAGGAAGAATCCAAACCAACTGAATGTACTTGGACATGAGTGAATCTCCAAGAAATGTCCTTGATTCTTTGTAAAAGAAAAGCCAAGAATGATGATGATGAAACAAAGGCAATAATTAAATTGTAGGAGGTCAAAAGCGTCTCCTGTGATTGCAGATTACAATAGAACAGTGAAACTGTAAGAAAGTTTCAATCAGTAACTGGAAAGGTAAGAAAACATGAGTGCAGATATAAATATTCAACTGCCTGGCATGACTATGTGTCTCTTTGCCACTGATCACTTCTGGATGGGGGTTAGGAAAGCAATCACATCTGTCAGCAAAACTATCTGACATAATGTTGCCCTAGGGAGCACACTTACAGTTTGACTTTTTGCAGGGCAGCTTGTTTTTTCTGTCAATCTGTCATTTACCATCAGCTGCATTTATTTGCATTTATCAAACCCAAGAAAGTAACATTTTAGACTTAAATATAAAAGTAATCTCTGTTCAGGGTCAATGTAGTTTAAAAGCCAACTACCAGTGTTGGTCTGTAGTAAGTAAGCAGTAATATACTGGTGAGTCAAACCCAGTGCGGTATAATGCATTGACCCGTTTCTTAAAATCAACTGAAGATGTGAATTTTTAAACCTTGGATATAATATTGAAATTGTCCTAGTTGACAGGAAGAAATACTGTCAAAGTGTAAACTGTATTGTCAATTCAGTTCATACAGATTGAGACGAACAGATGTGTGTCACAACGATAGATATGATAGTTTATACTGTTTCCTATTAATGCTGCCAAGTGTGGCGATGTATTCTGTTAAAGAGAAACGGTTCTAAACTCAAACCCTGAGGTACTCCTAAACACACACATGCAATTGATTTGCTTGTTCATCTTCATTGTCTGTGTGTACAGTATTTATACTCATTATCCATGACTAGCTTTCCCTTCATCCATGTGATCAACAATCCCTGTAAATATACAGAGACGTTAATAAACATTTCTATTAAAAGTATCATTGTAATACTCAGATTTCTGCTCTTCCTAAAAAGAACATACCAAAAGTGCTTTAAAACTCTTAGACCACAAAGACAGCACATTTTAAAGTCTGCAGAGGCAACCAGTCACCTTAAGAATGAATTTTAAGATACTTTAATTGGTCTATGAATCTCTTAACGGTTTTGGTCCTAACTATTTATCAGATTTGCTTGTATCTAATGAAGCTCCTAGAGCTCTGGATCATCCGTTACTGGTCTTTTAATTATACCTGCAGCCAGCGGCGGGCCGTGCATTTGGTACCTGGGCCTTCAGTGGGGACTTACCCGACTTAATCCACTTTTTAATACCACCACTATCACGTCGCAATTATAGAATCCATCAATACTTAAAAAACGCAATATAACAAGGCGTGGAGGCATTTCGCGTATTGTGTGCGAATACCATTTTAAAGCAAGAAACCCAGTTAAGACAACTCCAAACTTCTACACTACAAACGCAACTGTGCCACTTACATCATCTGGAGCAGTTCAGAATCAATATTTATCCAATAACATGACAAAAACATTTTTAAAAATTAAATAAAATACGTCATACTCACCAAAGATGCTCTTTATTTATAGACAAAATCCATCCTTCGTTCTTTCTAACCCCCTGCCTTGGTTAAACAACTCAAGTTTGCAAACATCTGTGAATCCAAACACCAAGTTAATCACTCTCAGGCATTCCCAGCAGTATACTTGGTAACGCTCCTCAGAGGCAGTAAGCCAGTGGTACCGCGCGTAGGCACTGGAGGTGGCGAACAAACCCTTTCCCGGGCTGAGACAAGCTAGCTAGCTTCGGGGTTGGCCGAACTCTCCTCGCGATGCTTAGCCTTTCTGGAAAAGTTCACCTTGAAAATTGATTTTTAAGTATGTCAGAGACCAAGTCGATTTCTCCTCCTCCGTCAGCCATTGTAGGTGTAACAAACTGAAATGTTTTAATGTGTGCAGATCACTACAGACGTGTTTCGCTTGTCGAACTTGGCTGTAACGGTTTTGCTCTGACCAACCAATCAGAGGACGGAAACATTCTGACGTTATTGTGGGCCAGCTAGCTGGCGCTGGAAGGCAAATTTGAAATCTGATTGGTTAAAGAAACAGTCCAATTGCTTATATAGTTTAAGATACATCGGCCAGCGCTACTGATCCTGAAGGCCCTGCGCAGATTAGATTGACGTGGCAACACATAGAGACTGAAATCTGATTGGACAAAAAATATAACGTCCACGTACTGGAAACGGTGCAGCCAAGAGAAAAACTACGAAATGAAGAGAGCAGACTGTTGGAAATGAATTAATACAATTTCATGGAACAAATATTTTAGGTTGTAAATGTAGGTCAGTGCGTCTGATTAGGGTTTTTTTTAATCTTATGTTAGCACTTAAGAATAATGGAACTCATTCCCCCAGCGTTTTAAAGAACTTTTTCTTTCTCTTTTTTTTAGACATTGGAAACGATGTTCACTGAACAAGTATTAGTATAATGTGTGTGTGAGTGTTCATTTATATCCACTACTAACACTATTAAACATTTTTAGATTTTAGTGTGAGATTCCTGTGTCCCCGCAGTCTTTTTTGACCACTCTTGGTGCTTTTACCTGTGCCAAATAGAACAACTAGAAGTTGCTTTCAACTTATTAGGACAATGTTATAAATATAAAAACAAAAGTACAGGAAAGTCTGCAGTTTAAAAACACATCATAAATCCAAGATCCTAGGATCCTTTTTAAGCAAAACTTGAGATATTGGTGAATAAGGGACAATATTAAATGTGATAATAAGAAGTTTGATAAATATGTCCTACATGTCAGATGTGCACTTTGTGTACTTCAAATTCAATTCAAACAACACTGTGATGAATCTTTTAAATTCAAGGTCTTCTTCATCAGGGTGGCTGAAAGCTTTGGCAACGTCAAGACTCAACGTCAATGACTGAACACACTACACAGATCATTTGTCACTGCCTTCAAAAACCAGAAAGCCAGCTCTCTGATGTCACACCCTATCAGCAAATTGACATTTTCGGTCCATTCCAGTATCCCCAGGAACTGGGTGACTCAGCATGTTTGACATTCAGTGCCAATAGAGGAAGTAGCCCGGTCTGTGTACAGAAAAAGAAGGAAATGAAGTCCTTAGAAGTGTGTAAGGCATCTGCCTTTAATGCAGAAGATATCCTGTCATTGACCAGATCTATCTCTGGCCTTCACCATCATTTACTTTCCATAATTACAATTATTCCCAAACTTATAGTTGCCTTATGAAGATATTATAAAACAACCCACCTGGATTTTTTTGAGACTCCACGGCGCTGTGGGCACTGCTCCATCTATACTGAACAGAATCAACAGTTTAGACCTGCTCCAAAGATCCACTCTGGTCAGTTCAGCTTGTTCCTTATTTTTGTGGCTTTGACCATCAGTCTCATCAGTCATGGAACCAGATCTCAGCAATGACCTTGACTACAAAAAGTTGTATCCTTAAAAGATAAGGTCAGGAGTTTGGAAAGATTGATAAATGCTTGTTGTGTCTGAAAGGAACCAGCTGTATATTTATTAGCGAGCCAGGTGTGCGTGCACAACACACACATTACAGACGGACGATTATCAATAACACTTTACAGAAGGGGAGCCTACGCGTACCAAAGCGAGACAGATAGGCTTTAGCAAGAGGTGACCTTGATTCAGAGGACTAAAGCGCTATGCATCTTTCATTTGTTTGAAAGGACCAAAAAGGTTGTCCTCTCTGCACTTATTTGATTGGATTGTCAATGGCGGGATGAGAGTTTTCTGCCACACGTCGCTGCCTTGCATGCATAAGAATGGGGTGTGGAGCAGGTGATGGTCCTAAGGGGAAACTGTTCATTATTCCACAAACTCCTCTCACTAATCTGTGCTTAAGAACTGCTCTGCTCTCCTTTTTCTCTTTTTCAGCCTCTCTCCCTTTTACTCCCAATCTGGCCGTGGCCTTTCTCTAAAGGACAGCAGAGCGTGCAACTTTATCTGGCTTCCTCTTCATCTGACCTTTGAAAAAAATATTTATTATGTTACCTCGGGGTTGTTTAACGTGCACCCACATACCTACAGTAATATCTCAAGTCAGGCTATTCAACGGCTATTGCAGCCGATTGTATTTTTAGAACGGTGTCCCCTGAAAGAGCAGGAAAAAAAAAGCAAACGCGAAAATAACCAGAAGGCGCATGTTGGATTATACTTAGGTCAAAGCATAATAACACAACTCATATGTCAAAGGAACATATTTTTGGTTCAACAGAGACACAAAGACGTTTTGCACAGAATGCTCAGCCACGTTTCAACAGCTGATGCTGGGCAAGTCTGCTCTTCAGAAATATTAGCGCCAAAACAGTCTGTGAACATTACAAGTTATTGTCTTTAAAAAAAACAAGGCATTTTTAGCTCCTTGATGATTGTGCCAATTCTAGATAAACTTCTCTTATAACTGTGCAAAACTGACCTCACAGAATTTCCAATTACGATCTCAGAGCACCAGATACATATCTCCTTTTTTCAGACAGAGATGGGAAAGACGAATATGTTTGTTAATATTTTCTTTTTCTTCCTGCTTTAGCTATTTAGCCATGCAGAAAACATACTGAATTAAGGCCATTGTAAACTCTTTCTCTGCACTTTGGTTTTGTTTGTTTGTTTGTTGTCATTTTGATTACCTGCAGTATGTCCTGAAGAAATAATCAATTATTTGGTCCATTTTAATTATAAGTCATTATGCAATATTTACACCTTGTTACACAGGTACGTCTAACTGAACTCTGTAGGGTCAGGAATGACCTGTCTGGATGAGAGGCAACTTATTTTATCCAGTATACCTGTTCCAAATATGTCTGAATATACAAAAAAGTGATGAAGATTTATATGGTAATGACTTATGATATTCTGAGGTGAAACATATACATGTGTATAGAGGACTGAAACTGTGACCTTGTGGAGAGTAATATGCATTAAAATTACTCTAATTAAAAATATGTCATCAAGTTAAAGTTTCCTTTTGTCAAACTAACTGCTTCTCTGTCACAAAAAATTCGACAGAAAACTGAATGCTGTATTTCATTTGACGTGAATTACAAGTAAAAGAGGTCCAGGTACATTCTAACAGTGATGTCACTCAATCAGCAGTGGAATACCAATATGTCTACTCCGACCTTGTGGACAGGCCTCCAGTGATGCGGCCTGGTAATGGGCTCCCTGTTTGGAATGGAGTGGAGCAGCCTGAAGACTTGGCCTGAGATAAGGAAGAGTAATGATCTTTGGCCGATGAGTGAGCCATGCTGTGGCCACTTCCACTCTAGTAGTCTCATTCTGCACACCAACAAATGCGCTGCACGCAGTCATCGCTCCGGTTGAGGATGTTTTCTGGAAGTCCCACTGAAAGTGCCTGAAAGCTCAGTGTCAGAGATGTGCCGAAGAGCTCCCAGGGGAAGCGGGTGCTGTCCCAGGCTGTGGCATTTTGAAAATGCCGTTCTTCCTGTGTGGTTTCTAGGGGGCTTCCTGGCTCCGGCTGCAGGACCACAACAGATGGCCAACTGGACGTCCACTACGCGGCCGTCTGGTGCAATCCTCATGCCACATATGCTTCACCCCGCGGCTATGACTTCCTGGAGATTGCTTTCACACAGTCCCTCACAGCCGTCACCATGGCTACACAATCCCAATTGTGGTGAACAGACCTCAACAAACACACACACACATGCACCAACATTACAAGCCTCTTGAAGCCCTAATATGCCACAGGAGAGGCATTCCAGAGCCACTGTTGGGTATTATTTTATCAGCCTAACACATAGTGATAATTCTGGACAGTGGGTAGCTGCCATCACTTTCTCTTAATATTCCGATTTCACGTGTCATGAAGTCGAATTGTTGGAAATAGACGATAAGATGCATCTCTGTCAAGCCTTTACAAAAGCTGACTCTTGAGTGAATGGATTTGATTCTCTGGTTATGACAAGATAATCAAAGGCACTTTCAAATACAATGTCGAACACTCATCTGGTCACGCTCCGGGAGACAATCGCACTGCTTAGGCTGGCTGATAAGCCCACGGCTAATCTGAAGAATACTTTGAAAGCAAACACGATTGATTATGGTGCAATCAGATTGGCTCAACAGAGCGTGGCAGATGAGGTACACAGACAGGTGGACAAAATGGTGAAAAGTGCACATGAAAGAGAGCTTTGAAGAATTAAATTGCAATTCGGATGCAGCTGAGCAGGATGGTTGTATTAGCATGAATGCTAATTGGTAGTCTATAGGCTTTAAAGGATGAGTCCATTATTTTAGTAATTATAGGTCACATTTGATATAATTTTCTTCTTCTTTGAAACACATTTTGTTAACATGTTTCTGTCTTTTTTTTCTTTGTCAGCAACATATTGGAAAAATGAGCCTCTCATGCATCACATAAAATATTGCTTAGTGCAGCACTGCTGGGGTGTGTGGTGGGGAAGTGTGAGAGAGTCTGTGGGAACAGTTATAGAAGTTATAGTTCAAACGTGTTGAGATCATCATGTCTCCTGTTGACAGGTGACTTTTGTGAACATCTAGTTTATAGAGCCTGAATGTTGCATTTAGATCAGTGAATGTGTCATGAAGGGTTTGGAAAATAACTGCCATCATACGTGGAACTAGTTTGCTAAATATATAACATGACCTCAGAGGCAGGCAGAGTAACAATGTAGTGGTCATATGAAAGAAAAGATTACACCTTTCCATATACAATAATTTCATTCACTTCATGAAAACCACACTTAAACAGAAATAACACAAAGCAGCATGTATGAGTCAGCTCTGAAATGTGTCTGTTTCCTAAAGTCAGACACCTTCATGCAGTGAGAGGAAAGCAGTGCTGTCTGTTCCAACAGAGACACACACAGTGAAATAATAATAAAAAGGAAGAAGAACTGATAATTGGCCTGCATGTATTTATTTATTTATTCATAAGACAGAGTGCTTAGAGGTTTGGCTCAATGAAGCCTAGCTTCAAAGCTACTATGAGGTCAGTATACATGTTGTTTGGATAGGTAGGACTGCAGATAATATCATTGCAATGTCAGTCATAGTGACTGCTACTATGTGAGTAAACTGTAAGAACTCAAAAGACGCTTATTTTAGATTACACCAAAGATAGCATTGTGAGAGGATTTATGCCATGCTAAATCTTCCATTTAGACTGTTTCTTATATTTATAGGACTTATATTTTTAACAAAATACTGTCAAACAAACATTGTTGGGATAAAACACAGTTTCGGCCTTATTTACCAACATCCCATTTATCAAGTTGTGCACACGTTTGTTTCGTTGGTAGGCATTTTGAGGGTGAAGAAAAATTCTGATTAAAGGCGTAAGGCTGGGGGTATACTTGCTGTAGACTGCCGGATGTACGTTGTTTACAGTTGTGTCATCTGCTCACTTGCTCGCATACTTCATTGCGTAACTTGTGTCTGTAAAGGGTTTAAAAAGGTCAGCCACCAGAGGGCAGACAAGGACATAACCCTCCTTGGCCGGAAAAGGAAGCATCTTCCTCATGAACATCAATTGTTACAAGCAGAAGACTTTTTTTTGCACATTGTGAGAAAAGTAGTCAATGAGAAAATTCTAACTATGTTTCTGATTGCACAGCGGTTTGCACTGCGGCGAAAATGGCAGGGACGACAGCATAAATGGTAAATGCAGCCCTTAAATAAAACACTGGCTCCATTGGGTTGATGTGGGATTGTGACCGGTATTAGAGGTACATTGTGATTTTATGATGTTCACAAACTGCACGTCAATGTCTCAGTGTCATAATAACACTTGGATGAGGTACAGCAATGAAAGAAGCCTCCCTGCATGAGCAGATAGCCACTGCTTTTCAAACCTATTAAACTCATTCACAATCGCAGTCACTGTAACTCCATTATGGAGATGATAAATCACATTTGTGTCCATTTCTCTTTTCTCCTCCTTCTTATATTTGTGCACCCTTAGTAAATCAGCTTGTGCACTTTTTTTGCGGGTGAAGTTTGCACTGGAAACCTGGACTTCAGTTACTTGCCCAAGAACACATTGACATATGAACAGGAGGAGCTGGAGATCAAACCACTGACCCTAACACATGTCTGATAAATTGCTTAGCCAGATTCTCTCAGTAAATGCATTTTAATGTAAAAATTTCGAACAGTTGAAAATTAGCTGAACTTATTAGCACAGCTAGGTGGAGCTTTAACATCAAAAAGAAATGGCACCTTAGTTGCCAATGTTGCTTATTGAATGTGTAAAACCAGCCCATTCTCATTCATAGAGTGCCAGATAATGAAACTGTGTCCAGTCCTTTGGTGTGTCAAATCAACTCGGAAGGTACTCGTTTGTAATATTACAATATCAATCCAGCCGTGTCAACTACACACAACCCTTGAGCCCCAGCATGAAATACTCTCTCTTCAATAGATTCTCATAAAGAGGATTTAAAAAATATATTTTTGCTCTAAAATGGTTTTAATTTTATTAAAAATGAATGCACAGGTAAAATACAACCTGTAATATACATTTAACCCAGTCACACTAGATCACAGCTTATAGCTTATATCCTAAACTAAATAAGGCCTAAGAAGAGTGCGAAGAACAAGAAGTGCATAATCAAATTTTGATGTCAACACATGTGCCTGCAGTGACACTACATAACCTCTCACAAGTATAACTTTTCATGTCCCCATCTTTATATTTTGATCAGACACACAAGTAATTACAAAGAGACAGCAGAGACACGGCAGCTCATTATCTACATTCTGTTGTTCTATCACTCCTTTCTCTCCAGAGAGTAAACCACGGCATCTCTATGCCCTTGCCAATACTTTGTGGAACAAACAAAGTTGTGAGGCAGAACCAGGAACTAATTTCATTAGGGACTGCCATTTGTGACTGATTACAGGCTGTTCTCAGTGGCTGGCAAGCAGGTCCAAAGTTCTGGGAGGTTAATAACCAGTAACAATCAATTACTTAACATATCTGATATGATCAATGGGGTTTCCAATCTGGGAGACAGCAAGATGAGCTGCAGAATACAATAAAACTTCAAACACGCCCCAGTAGCAATGAACCACAGCTTAACAGTTTTGAATCAGCAAAATGGAGAACACACAAATCAACAACTGAGACTAAACAGTGTAGCTCTAGTTAAATTGTCCAACAGAACATGACCCGCACAGGAAAAATAAAAAAGTCTAATGAATAAAAGAGTAAAGATAGAACACAATTTAGCAACTGAACAAACAATAACACAAAACAGAAGTTCGATCATATAGTGTAGCACATCAGTATTGTCACAAAAAGAGAATTTTAGACCAGCAGCATCTTAATTAGTGTGCTATCAGGCATCAGTAGGCCTCCCCTGTATTAACGTGCATCTCTGTCCACATCAGGACTGATTATTCTAATGATGTCTAAACCTTTGTCCAGCCATTATTCACACATCACAGAGCCCGGCCTTGTTATCTCTGACGGGAAGGCTCCTTGTCTCTCTGAATCCACAAATTAAATCCAGAAAAGGCCTCTTTCTCTTCCCTCCATGTCCTTACAAAAAAGGTCTCAGTTGCCATGGAGCATTCGAGTCACTCACTTAAGCTATTAGTTGAGCTGCAGTGCTCATTTTCACCATTGTTTTGTGACTGGCAGGAAGAAAATGTCTGCATTCCTACAGCGTCTTTTGTGTCATAACAAGACTAAAGGTCTAAAGTCACGCTAGAGGCTACAAGGCTTATTAACACTGCAATGTTACATCGATGTACATAAAATAATGACAAGTTTATGCTAAGAGTACCTGATGCCACAGAGAAGGCCACAGGGTTTATCTCATAGCTAAATAAATAGAAATGTACTCTTACATGGCAGTCTGCCAATGAGATATTTTGGCCTGAGGTCTCAGAGGGATGTTCATGGAGTGTCTGAAATAGGTTTATGCTCCAGCAAGCATGAACTGTGCTCAGTACAATTTATTAAATTTTGATGCTTCTTGTGTAAAAATATCAAAAATAATCTCCCACGCACTAAATATCTTCTACCCACCACACTTCCCCCTGTTCTCCAAGAGATCACTGTACTGAGATTTAACCCTTTGTTGAAACAACACATTGAGTCTGGGTCACACAAACCTTTGACAGCACCTTTCCACATTAAAATAAGCTATAGATATGTTATAGAAAATATATCATCATCACATCACATGACACATCAATGAGTCCACATCTTGAGCAAAAAAAATTAATTAGTACTTTGGTCAAAAATAAATAAATAAAGTCCATTACACATTTATCACATGCTCAAATTACCTCAAGTATCAATCACGTGTTTTTTTTAACTCCCCAAAGTATAAGACTGTGATAATGTATTGCCCGGTGTGTATCACCACACTGGTCTGGTACAGTGCCAACATAACTGTTGATGGGGCTCTGATCCACCTGCTGCTCTCACCTTCTATCTTAATCTCACTTGTGCAGAGCACAATGTTTACACAGACAGGATACAGTATGTTCATGCACAGTAGTAAGTGCAGGTATCTATTGTTTTGGCAGCAAAGGTACAGAACAGTAAATTATAGAATTACATCATCTCATTTCTATGAATCCACCTACCAGTTAATTTGAACTTCATATGCATTTAATCTAATACATTTATATATCTAAGAGGGTGTTTGTGACATGTGACAGTGTGATTTGAGGCATTTCAGAGATCTAGCGATAGTGACAACAGGACAGAGTTCAGGCATCAGTGAACTTGATCTTTGAAAATGTAATCAGTTCATCACAGTCCAAGTGGTTACTTGTGCCAAATTTGACAAATGAACATCACGCTGATGCATATACATTTAACTGTATGCAGCATTAATAAAATATAGACAGGTATCCACGTATGAACAGTGATGTGTGTTGTCTGATGGCTTTCTATAAACAAACTCCAGACCATGTATCTTGGCTCCTTGCCCATTGCAACCTGTTTTTGCAACTGTGTATTCCTCTGCATAGCCATTCTCCCGAGCAAAACAACCATTAGCTGTTGGCTCTCTGTGTAATAGAACAATGAGCTTCATTCACAAAGAGTTCTTAAGCAGACATTTCTTCTTAAACCCCACTTACGCAGTTTTATAAAGATTCTAACATTTACCAATGTATTCTTATTTGGGGTTTGTTCACAGTTAGGAACAAAACCACTGCAGACTAAAGACCACTCTAATGCACATTTCAGTGCTGACATGTTTGTGCAAAATAGCTGGTTTTTGCTTTTTCTTTGATTTTATAGCAAACAGCAGACAAACTTAGCTCAAATAACTCTGGCTGAGCCTGTCCTCAAGAAGAAAAGGTTTAGATTTTTTATTTCCTGTTTTTCAGATTTCACATCAGAAGTTTTTTCCCCATTAGTTGCGTATTATGTTTTATTTTATATCCATCCCTTACGCTATTGAATATACGGCTCATTTGCTGTTCACTTCATGCAGCATTGACTCTGCTTCAGGAATCAGGTGAGTCTGCGGTGGTCTATCATCTTTTCATCATTCCTACGTAGATTTTTCTTAAAAACAACTTTAAGAAAAAACTTAAGGAAGGTAAAAGGAAGATATTGGTGAATGAGAATACCTCTTCATTTTAGGGTCTGACTGTCTGGGCCTGGTCTTCTCATCTCATAAGTCTCAGAGGGCTAATTTGACAGTCTCACTGGAATAACAACAGAAGATCTCTATATAAAATGATCAGGAACACCTGAGAGGAAACACATCTTGTCCCATTTTGACTTCAGTTCGTAGAAATTGTTTAAAATATCAGTTACTGCAGCTTTAAAACCAAGTGTTAACAGACATGCAGTTGGATCAATGTCAATAAAATGTCAATAAAACAATTTCAACAAAACCTGAATCTCATCTCATCTTGGCTTAAAGAATGATGGACTAATAAGTTAGTGTTAATTTACTTGCTAATGAAATCAGTCCCACAACTTGGCAAGGAAGGACTATTAAGGAAAACACAAGGAGGGAAAACAGTCTTAGGTATACTTTAACCTCTGTCGGTACCTCAGCGCTGCATTAAGACCAGCTAGAAAAACCTATACATTGTTGTTTCAGTAGAACGTTACTTAATGTTATGACATTTTTAACACACCCTTCAATACTGAGAAATACTAGAAGAAGTTTGCCTCTCAGACTGTCACATATTGTGGCACAGCTTTGGTCAGTAAGCGTTACACATCATTGCCATAAACTTTCCCCTGCTGAAAAACACTATACTCATTGCGGGTAAATACATGGCAGTAGGAGACTGTTTGCTTATACCTGCGTGATGGCCAGTGAATAGTAGAGTTGTTCTTAATCACACAATACTGAGCAAAAGCAAATTGTCAACACGGTGCGACTCTGCCAAAGGATGATCGTTTGTTTATCCAAACAGCACAGCAGATGGCAGTTCTGAATAGGAGCCATATGCAAACATCATTCACAAATGCAAAGGAGGTTGGGGAGCTCACACTGTGCTGACACAGTGGAATATCTGGGTGTACGGCTGTGTAGATTTTAATGCTTTTAACTAGATTACCCCATCAACAATCACCTTGGTTTACTTAAAATCTCTGTCAGTGATTGCAGTGGTTCAGGGGTTCAGGAAATGGGGTCGCAGATCATAAAAAGTTGACAGTTCTGTGGTGTTGAGACTAAAGAGCACGCACACAAATGTAGTCATAAGTCACATTTAATATTTTTTAAAACACTAACTGCAGCTTCAGCCTGTAGCTAGAAGAAAGCTGGTTTTAAACTAATATATTCTGGCTCATAACGATCATCTTAATATTAGTGTTTAAAAGCCTTATCACATGTTAGTGAGATGATGCCAGCACACTCTAGCAGGACATTTATTTATATAGGCTCAGCAATAACTGTGTGAAACCCTCAGCTAACCTGACTACACTGTTGCTACTAACGACTCTCTCTGATATGAGCATTTAGGGATTTTAGCCTCTGAGACTTCACATCAGTATGCATCCTGTTTAGACTGGTTAAAATCACTTAGTGGGCCCTTGTCCACACAACTTCTGTGTCATCAGATGTGATGTAGCCATGAGGCTACACCTCACTAAGACAGTTGCGTAATATGCAATGCTGTAAATGCATGCACTACATAATCAGCCTCAAAGAAACATTAATAGAAGCCACCAGGGTGTATAACTCTTTAGCAACCTGTAACAAAAGCAGGAGCCCTAATTGAATTTTCTAGCCTCTATAGAGCAGCAGTACAAGCTGTAAATGCTCATGTTGGCTCCTGCTGAAACCCATGGTCATGCACATTCACAGCCCTCGACACTTCCAGTACAGGCTGAAATGCCTTATAAAACACACCTCTTATGTGTGTCCTTTTTCCATTCATTCATTATCTGTTAGCCTGTGGATACTATTCAACCTTCCTGTGGTCTCACTGCTGCCATTTGGTGTGTAGCTACACACATTTCAGCGCCCACTATTAATAACACACGTTATCATCTTTGTGTGGCCTACAGCTTAATATTTTAAGGGCATAATGGAGCATTTTGCTTTATTTCAACTCAGTCTCTACCTTCTGGTATACACAGCACACAGCACTAGCATAATCTGAAATGTGTGCAACACCAAATATTTCCAGAGGCTCAGTAAACTTTATTTAGAGTCTCGTGCTGGGGTTTACTAAAGCAACTCAAAATATTCATCATGAGAAAGGCCAAAGAGAAATAATGATAATAATGATACATCTCCCTTACGATGGACTGGCCACATGTCCAGGGTGTACCCTGCCTCTCACCCATATGATAGCTGGGATAGACTCCAGCATGCCCGCGATCCCTATGGGGAATAAGCCAGTCAGAAAATAGATGGGTGGATGATGCATCTTCCCGCAAAGATTTAATAAAAATGCTCTGCCCAGTACATCTCCCCACTTTCTGTGATTCACTGAGTAATCATGATTACCAGCAAATAATCAAATAGTGTGTAGAACAGCAAACAATTAAATAAAAAAAGCAATATGTCCAGGTCAGCCAGATGAGGAATGAGTCAGGAAACACCCACAATTCAACTTCCTGTCACATATAATCTAACAGCACCACAGAGTAACAATTCATTTCACACAGGCCGATAATATGGAGGGAGGTCTGAATATATGTATCTGACTTTATTCTACTGTACTATCCCGTGTTCTGGTCATTACAAACATCAATTATGTAGGATTACATAATACTGTACATATAGAGTCAAAGTCTAACTGTAACTTCACTATGTTGAGATTTTTGTTCTTTTGATACAGTTTGTGGAGTAACTTCTGCAGCTCGTACAGTTTAGCTGGATCTCGACACCCTGCTCTCTCACTGCGCCCTCTGACAGTGCTGCACCTCCCTCACTGCTCACTATCTGCACACTGCTGCTCACTTAGCATTAAACAAGCCCATCCGTCAGTAAAGCACCCACCTGTATGCTGAGAGGAAGAAGACTTGCTGTAAGTCTTCCAGAACTTAAACTATATTAAGTCCAGTTGCCACTTAACAGAACTTTGGGATAACTATGACCTGGACGACTGAGAATCTCCACAGACATTCATCAACACTCTTCCTTTTAAATTCAGACCAGTCCACTTTGGAAATATATTCTGTAGAGAACAAAAGACTTTCACCCAAACACTGATCAAATTCTAGATTAGTGCATTAATGCATGTTCACTAGTAGTTAAATATTTAGAAATATGGCTCATTCAGAAGTTCATGTTTGACCAGGTTTGATGAGAAATTCTGGATTATAAACAAGAAAAAGTGACACAATTTGTGTGTTTTGCCAACTTTGCTGCTTTGAGATTTATTTTGCCAAAACGTTTGGCTCCATGTGCCAGTTAGAATTATGCAATAAATATTATTATATGCAGGCCCCACAACCTGTTCCCTCTGGTAAGCCATATTGAATATGTGCACCAGAACAACCACACACAAAAACTGTTTCTTCCCACATGTCATTACTTTCACATATCATTACTCAGACAACAGTTCATTAGTCATGGATTATCACAATAACTAAAAACCTAATGCAACATCAATGATATTAACTCTGCCACATGCTGAGCGATTGTTCTTATCTTATGTAGACTTGTATGTGATAGCAGATCTTCCTTGTTAAGTAAAATGATGAAAACCTCTTAGTCCTTGTATGTTACATTTCTTCACTGAGCTGAGATGTGAAATGATGGTTCACAGATTTTGCCACTGAAACACGTCTTACTTGCTGTAATGTGTCCCTCTGCTCATCCTGACAGCCAAGATGTCACTTCCTTAAGCTGGTTTCAGTGGAAGCGATGGGGACAAATATCCTGAGTCTAATACGAAGCTTAGTAAAAGTATTTTAGTGAATTTTCTCTCTTGTGTTTCGATAAGTACAACACATCCACTTAATGTAACTGATTTATAACATGTTTACTAAACCTTTTACTAAATCACTTACACAGAAAGCATTTCTGTATTAACAGGAGGAGCTTGGTTACAGACTGTGCATCCTGACATACTGAATACATTCAAGATAATTAACACCTCTTCTACTGATGGCTGAGCTGATTGTATCACACACACATCATATATCCCCTCTCTATCAGATCTCCATCCAAAGGCACACACTCCTCATGCCCAATCTCTGGCTACACTAAACAACGGAGAGACATGCCTGATGGCCTACCATCCCCCTCATCCCTGCTTCCCATCTCCTCCCTCCTCCTCCCTTCTCCTCCTCCTCTGTCTGTGTGTGAGGCTGCAGCATCATCACTAAAGGCAGAAAAACACAGGGTGTAAAGGAGGATTCCTCCAGCTTTACCTTTCAACGTAGGGAGTGATGCTAGCTGTGATTCAGCTCTGAGTCTGCTGCTCCTCAGCTTTGGCTAACAACATCATATGACAATGGATCACCTGCTCCTGTTGATTGGTCATATGACCAGATTAGAGCCTTGCAAAGACCTCTGGGATTTGTAGTTGAGGGGATTACAAGAGTGGAATTTCATTCCCAGAAATGATCCTGTGTATTTGTTAAAATACATAAAGCATAAGCTACGCTGTTAATAGTTATACCTACAATATATACTAAACCAATAGTATATACCTAAAAATATAGTAAATGTTTATATACATGACATGGAATTTGCAGTCTGAACATTTAACTGATTATGTTGTGTTGTCAGTTGTGATTGACTATTATATGATGTCCCTTAACCCTAAACTATAATGTACTATTTGAAAAAGTCACAGTCACAATCATGTAATTTGATTAAATTAAATTAAATTAAATTTGTTTAACATGGAAAAATACACAAAAAATATGTATGTGCTGCTAATAGCCAGCTAATTTCCATCTGCAGCTAGTAAGCAGACATTTACAAACATCGGAAAGTAGAAAGTGAATACAACACTAACCTTCATCATGGTTGAAAACTTACAACTTTAAGATAATTTACATATTGAAAGTAAGTTTACACAAAAAGCTTAGTTCCACTTATTTCCTGTATAGTATTTTAATGCAAATACAATATAAAGCAACAAAATTGTGCAGTGCAGAAAAAATTAAACAGTAGAAATAAAGATTTAATAAAAAACTGGAGTTGTTTATTTTTTTTAAAATTTATTTATTTTTTTTGCTGGGCGATGGCAGGCACCTTTGAAACATAGAGGTTGGTGGTTCAAATCCTGGTTTCCCAATTCCTGGCTACATGTTGAAGTGTCCCTGGGCAAGACATTGAGCCCTTGTACCGTTGGTGGCTCAAAGGAGCAGCCTGTCCACAAAGATTTTCCCCAAGGGGATTAATAAAGTATCAGTTATTATTAAAAATGTATTACTATTGATCACACCTGATGTTACAGGAGCCAGGTGTTCAGATTATATATTGATTATTCTTAATTTATGATTTATGATTATGCATTTCAGTTGTTAAGGTATTCCAAACATGTGATGATGATCATGATCATGTTGATACTTGATGATTTATTTGTTTTTATTTCTACATGTTTGCAGATGACAAGTGTTGAATGCAAATCCAGAGAGGATTTACACTGTCAGGCCAGTTTGGCTAAAGGCCTCACGACTGGGCACAGACTAAAGCAGGAGCTTGAGTGAGCCCAGCTGGACAGCAAATCTGAGCCAAAATGACCGTTCTCACACCAGATCTGTGCCACTCCCCCTCAGCTTCCTGGGGTTCTCCATTATGCCTAGTTGACAGCACACATGTAGCAGGCCTTCAGAAATGCTTTGGTGGTTTCTGACTTGGAAGTCTCTACTTACACTGTTAGAGTTTTTTTTTCAGTTCATCTCAAGGATAAAAATATTGTGTACCCTCTTGGATTCAGTTGACTCAGAATATTACTCCATCATCACTTACTAATAATTTAAAAATAAATGTAGTTCCGTCTGTGACTCAAATGTATGCAATAACAGAAGCTAGGGCTAACTGAATTCACTGATATCACTCTCTGTTTGTCCACAAATGTCTCAGACACATGGAGAAGAGAAATGCATCCTTTAGTTCTTGATTGGGTTCCTTTTGCATTTACTTC
The DNA here is from genome assembly GCA_900302695.1 of Helostoma temminkii. NCBI lineage: Eukaryota > Metazoa > Chordata > Actinopteri > Anabantiformes > Helostomatidae > Helostoma > Helostoma temminkii. Next base: position 54,143 of record OMLM01014417.1, read on the forward strand.
CTAAAACACATTTTGTTTTGAAAAGCTGAAGCGGAAGTCTTGTGTTTGATTCTGTGCTGTTTGACGCTGCTATTAAAATTCCCCTCAGGTCCGTGGTCCTCCGTGTTGTGCAGTTGAACTCTGCTTTGCTCTGAGAAAGTAGGATCTCTCGAGGGGCAACGTGCCCACAGAGACATCTGCCTCGCTGACACCAAAGTGACCTTCAAACCCTCCCACTGTCTGATCAGTTTGATGCATATGATGAAAAAGAAAACTACAGAGACTGTGACCAGCTGTCCTGTCCACAGTGAGACTGATATATCTGGCAGTAGAGCTGTTAATGACATCTTTGGATCTCGGCCAGTCAGTGTAGTTCATGTCTGTGATGATGGAGGATCCTCTTGTCTTTAGTCTGTCTTCAAACCGTCACTGTGTGAGACAAAGCAGCCTCACCCTGCCTTAAAACATGTCCTGACTGAGGTTTTGAATTTGGTTTAAACGCAGGGAAAAACTTGCTTTTTAACATATACAACACATATAACGGCTGTGTCACTGATGTCACTCGTCACATATTTCCTTGTGTAGCTTGTGAATGCCAGGAAGACACAAAATGTCAGGTCTAATAAACTGGATGGGAAAAATTTCACCTTTCCAGAAGCCATGGTGACCCTTAAACTGGGTCATATCAATGATATCACAGCTGAGAAATTGTAACAACATCCATGTCAGGACTGTGCTGTAGATGTGGGTAGTTGTGGACAAGCTCAGTAAGTTTTGTGGTTGTACTAAGTCAAATCATCTCATATGGCCCCACCGCTCATGAGTGGGACTGCACAAGCATAGTGTTCATTTCTGATGACGTGCAAAACTAGCTCTCCAAATCAATGCAGGGTACATCCGGTTGTCGCGACGCACACACACAGACACATTGTTAAAAGTATGTTTATTCTAATCCTCATATGTCTTGATGACAGAGGCTTTGACTTTTTGTTTTCCAGTTTTTGATAATCAGTCCAGACCCCTTAATTGAATTTTTTTTTCCTCAACTGGGGTCTACAGAGAGCAGCAGGAATTTGTCAGAACTGCTTCAATGTGTCTTGGCATTGATTCTACACGTCTCTGGAATCTACTGGAGGGATGGAACACCATTCTGCCAAACATATTCCCTCACTGGTGCTTTGATGATGGTGATGAAAGCGCTAACAGTCTGGTTTAAGATATTGTGACTGTGAAGGTATGATTCATATATTTTCGACACTCAAAGCATTCAGAGGTGATAGCTCAGAACAACTCTGTGTTGAATTGCAGTGACACTTCCTTTCAAGAGACAAGTGGGATCAAGTGTTCAAAGTTCTTTGTTTAATTTGTCACCTGTTAAGGAAGTCCTTAAGATAAAGCACAAACGTTTTACTAGCCCTAACAAAGTTGTCTTTATGTCTGAATGCAACCAAACACAAAACAAATGTGTGTTAGTAGAGCTCTAATAATAATAGTTATATAAACAGCAAATTTACATTTGATATTGAAATCTGTGTGATACAGCGCTGGTGCATCACTCACATACACTATACGGTAACATGGAGAAAAGGAGAATCACGGCAGCATATGCCCAACGTAAAGTGCCCAGGCAGAGAGGAGCAGCGGTGGGGAGCGGCACAGACACGAACAGACGGACATTTAACAGCACAGATGCTCCAGACACTGAACAGCGCGTCCAAGGAGCATCAAGGATGACTGAAGCTGTTCTCAAAGAAAAGGATGTGCAAATTCAGCACGGTATAAATCAATTATTTTTAGTTGACAACATAAAGCGTGGGGTTTTCAGCCCCAAAACATATATCACAAAAGTGACTTAAACAAAACCATGGTCCTTCCCTGCCCTTGACCAATGTGCTTTTGTTGCTTAAACCTTTTTTAAACTTTATTTTACAGACAGGTTTCACTGAGAGTCCAGCTGTGCACATTCACACTCGGAAGCTGCTAGTACAACCTCTGAGCAGCTCTACTGGATCAGTTGGGATTAAGGACTTTACTCAAGGGCACCTTAGTGGGGGTAGATGGTGGCTACGGATTTTCCCTATTTTATCCACCTTGGATCAAACCAGTGACCCTTCAGAACCCTGCTTCAGAACCAATTACAGTAACCAGCAGCTCCTGCAGTGTACGTGCTGTTCGCTGATGCATCTGAAACAGGGTTGCTTATGTTTCTATGTTTAGTGCATGTTTGCAATGACAGTACTAATACACTGATATTTAGCAGTGCTTGCTAGCATGCTAACAGTCACCAGTAAACACAAAGTAGATGTGCACACTAGTTAGCCAGCTGACCACATGTAGTAGAAAGTAGTTGACTTTGACAAGCGTGCCTGCAACAACTGTTCAGCATATGTGTGTGGATGTGTGTGTCTGTGCATGCGAAGGAGGTGAGGAAGAACCAGACAACTGCTGGACCAATAACAGAGTGTGACTTGTAGCCTTCGTTTCTTTGTAGCCAAATGCTGCCTTGTCTGTCTTTGGGAACAGTGATGAGACAGGAAAAGAAACAGCATGAAACTGCCTCCAGATTGAATTATGCATGCCTCCATCTGCTGACAGAGGACAAGTCTGTCAGGCCCCCTCAGTGTCACTACATACACACAGATACGTACACAGCCCACTTTGCTCATGCAGATCCATAGTTCATCAGCCCAGTGCGTCTATAACAAACACAATCCTTCAGGTTAACTGTGCCATTCACTTCACTCTTGTTCTTGTGGAATTGGCTGATTTAAGAGCAAACATGAAGCATGCATCAGCATTCCCACCAGGACCAGATTTCACATATAGTAGATTAAACTTGTATGTCTCTGTGATACCAGTTCAAAAATTGAAAACTGCCAGTTGCTGAAATTTAATGCATTTTTATTGTATTTTACCAGCGTTAGGGAAACCAGGCTGTAATGTGAAAGTTGCTTATTCATTTCCATCTAAAACACAGTACGTGCATTAATGTTTGAAAGCTGTGTTGCACTTGATACTCACAAAATGTGATATATTACTCATTACTTTGACCTAATAAAAAGAAGTCCACTTGCCATGACTCAACTTCCACTCTTTTCAAAAGTTACATTATTTTAATTATTACTCCCTGTCAAAAGTAACTTCCTGCAGTACTCATTATTTTATGTTACTACCCACCAATTAGTAATTTAGTCACTTCTAAATCTATTTTTTTTCTGAAGCCCACGAATACAAAACATAATTGACAAGACAATCTTTTAAACAACTTTTTCTTTTATTATTAATTAAACAGGTAAGACCACAGTATAATCTGCAAAAATTAAAAAACACGTCCAACAAGTGTGCATGTTGTTCAGTACTCTGATCCCTGGAACTTAAAAAGTAAACCCGTCAGGAGACTCTTAAGTTACTCTTATAAAAAAATAACGTGCTGTATGAAAAACTTTAAAGCTGAATATTCAACCACTAAATAAATAAAGTGGCGTCTTAAGTCTCTCTTTAAAATAATGCATGCTGCACAACCAGCCTTTTAAAATAAAGACAATGAACAAATCAAAACTGATGGAACCATTTAAGAAGATATTGCTTCATTTGTCACTGCTCACATTTGACATGACAATTATACTTCATCAGCAGAAGCTCCTCAGACTTTTGTCAGATGGTCTATTCCTTCTCTGAGTCAGCACCAAACCTCCTAAATTGAAAAGTCTTTCCACTGGTGCTCTGGATGGAGTCTAGTGTGTTATATTTCATAAAAATGTGTTTGATCCTTGGGAACTGATTGAGAGTCTCTATCCCCTGTAGTGCCCTCAAATAGTCCATCACTTCTTTGTCTGCTGAGTAGATGTCCTTACACATCTGTCTGCCTGAGGCCATGGGCCCCAGAGGGGACTTATTGAGGCTTGTGTCTGCTGGGTCAGGGAGGAACGCTCAGACATCAGTCTTATAAAGACTTACTTTTGGGGCCAGTGTCTTGACATCGGGACTACAAGGGTTGCCAGGTGGGTACTGGAATAACAGTGATACCCCTTAGTAAAATGTCTAATGCAACAGTCAGCGGTTTCATGACACTTCACTCCCTTAGGAATTGATATTCCTCGTTGGTGAAACATTTTATTTCCAGTCCGGTCCACAGGCCACCTAGTTTGCTGATGGGGATCTCTGTGATTTGAGACATAATAAGAATTCCACCTTGTAGACATTAGCAGGTCCAAGAGCTCTGATGTACTTATCTGGTGTGCTGTGCACCCAGCAATGCTACTTCTACCATTAGCTTTAGTATTAGGATGAGCTGACAACCACTCCTCAACATCATTTTTATTGAGCCCCTTGGGGAAATTATTGTTTGGACACATATAGAGCGCAGCTACTACATGGTTTTGGTTTCTTGTCCAAGGACACCTCAGCATGTAGCCAGGAGGAACCAGGGATCAAACCACTAACCCTGGGGTTGACAGACAACTACTTTACCAATCAAGCTACATGATGTCCCATAAGTTTTGTATGTTATGCATTCTATGATGAACTGATCCTCACACTCAAATGAAAATAATTGATGCCTACAAAAACGGTATAGAAGAGACTGAAGTGCTTCTAGAGGAACTGTGGACGTCAAGAACACATCTGGAAGACAACTTTCAGACAAAACTGCAACTCTGCTGTGAAGCAGATAATGACTGATAAGTTATTATATGACTAATGTGACTGAGGAAGATTTATCTGATAGAAGAGTGGTGATGTGCCACTCCAGTGTGCAGTAAGGTAAGTGATGGCCGTTTCATGTCATACCTTTGGCCACTATTGCAAAGTGTTTGGACAAAAACACTCTTCAGGAGTGTTGTGTCAGGCAGAGACTCAGGAAAAACTGAATGGAATATAGAAGAATGGATTCCACTAAATATCAGCTTATCAGGAGGACTATTGGTCTGCCTCAAAGAAATTCTGGCAAACCTCCGGCGCCTCAGAAGGGGAAAGCAGTTTCCTGCCAACACTGTTTGCAGTGGAGGTGGGGAGCTGCTGACTTCGACTGGGGACATTGTAGGGCGGTGGAAGGAATACTTTGAGGATCTCCTCAACCGCGTCGACACGCCTTCTGTCAAGGAAGCAGAGACTGGGGACTCAGAGGTTGACTCGTCCATTTCCCTGGCCGAAGTCACTGAGGTAGTCAGTAAGCGCCTCGGTGGCAAGGCACCAGGGGTGGATGAAATTCGCCCTGAGTACCTTAAGTCTGTTGTGGGGCTGTCTTGGCTGACACACCTTTGCAGCATCGCGTGGAGATCAGGGACAGTACCTCTGGACTGGCAGACCGGGTGGTGGTTCCTCTTTTCAAGAAGGGGGACCGGAGGGTGTGTTCCAACTATAGGGAGATCACACTCCTCAGCCTCCCTGGGAAAGTCTATGCCAGAATGCTGGAGAGGAGAATTAGGCCGCTAGCCGACTCCTCTGATCCAGGAGGAACAATGCGGTATTCATCCTGGCCGTGAAACACTGGACCAGCTCCATACTCTTGCTAGGGTGCCCGAGGGTTCATGGGAGTCGCCCATCCAGTCTACATGTGCTTCGTGGACTTGGAGAAGGCGTTTGACCATGTCCCTCGTGGCATCCTGTGGGAGGTGCTTCGGGAATATGGGATTCGGGACCCTCTGTTAAGGGCCGTCCGGTCTTTGTACGCAGGAGCTTGGTTCACATTGCCGGCAGTAAGTCAGACTTGTTCCAAGTGCATGTTGGACTCCGATAGGGCTGCCCTTTGTCACCAATCCTGTTCATTACTTTTATGGACAGGATTTCTAGGCGCAGCCAGGGGTCGGAGGGAATCCGGTTTGGGGACCACAGGATCTCATCTCTGCTTTTTGCAGATGATGTTGTCCTGTTGGCCTCATCAAACCGGGACCTCCAGCAGGCACTGGGGCGGTTTGCAGCCGAGTGTGAAGGGGCTGGGATGAGAATCAGCACCTCCAAGTCCGAGGCCATGGTTTCTTAACCGGAAAAAGGTGGCTTGCACCCTCCAGGTTGGGGGGGAGATCCTGCCTCAAGTGGAGGAGTTTAAGTATCTTGGGGTCTTGTTCATGAGTGAGGGAAAAAGGGAGCGTGAGATTGACAGACGGATTGGT
>OMLM01014418.1:0-16650 GCA_900302695.1 Helostoma temminkii
AGATGGGATCTGAGCAGAATATGTGATTGTAGTGTTACGTGTGTGAAACTAAGCGTGAGTCCAACTTTGCAAACTGCAAAGATTAATAGTTTCAGATTGTTTTCATGATCAGGCCAGCTCCTAATTGTTTATCGATAATATAGCAAAATGAAACACAGTTATAAAAATAATGCCATCTTTATGCCTATTTTATAGGCATGTATTTGGGTATATAAACATTAATATGTTTTTGAACATTTGGTTTACATTAGGACTATCATTTGCAATAATACTGCTGCAATGATTGCATAGTTTACAACTTGTGCATACAGACTTGGTGTGGTATGATGTTATTGCATAACTTCACAGTTAAGGATCTAACATAAAATGCAACTATTTCTGATGCCTATTGTCAATTTAAGCACATCATGGCCATTTCCTTCCTCATTACAAATTGTACAAACCAAATTTTTATTTTTTCTCAGTATTTCAAGGAAGCCACAGGACACAGGAAGTCTAGGTGTGATACACAGAATCACACTGAGTGTGTGGAGCAATAAAATATTAGGAACAAAACATTAATTCAAATACAGGATAGACCTTTCTTGAACCGTCTACCTGTTGTAAAAATGTTGAAGAAGAAAAACAACACAGGATGTGCAGAAGGTAATTGTCTTTAATAGTAAAAATAAAGCATGAAATATAGAAACAAAATGGCTTTTTGTGTGGTTTGCTCACCCTAAAAATGCTCCATTTAACTTGTCATGAAGGACATGTAATATATTATCTATCATCTATTTTCTATGATATTTGTTAAGCATGAGTAAAGGAAGCATTAAAACCAGGACGATGAGACAGTGGGTGGTTTATTCACCAACTAATAGGGAATGAGAGCTGGGATTAGACTGTCACGAGACAGGTTAGTTTTACCCTACTGATGATGTGTTGTTACAATAGTTTTGTCCTTGCAATAGTCATTGTTTAACTCAGAGTCCATCAATAGTGAAGCTGTGCTCTGTTCTCATTCTTGAGAAGCCGCTTTATCATGTGACTCAGATCTGGGCTTGGCCAGGTTGGCCCTAACCCGAGCTTGGTCCACAGCATCCAGCAGGTTTTTGGAGTCGAGCGCAAGTGTGTGAGCGGCCGCCAGCATCTGCTTCTGGCACTCTTCCTTCAGTGACGTTATTGAGTTCTGCTGGGCTAGTCGCATCTTATTGATCAGCTCTCCTAAATCCTTGTTCAGCAGTTTCTTAGTTCCCTCGATCTGAGACATAGCAGAAAAGAAGACAAAGATCAGCGAGGTCAAACTTCACTTGTTATCAGATAATGAGATAACAGATTGTGTAAAATAGGAAGAAGCGAGGTCTACCTCTGTGGTGACCGAGCAGTGCAGGGAGGGAAGGATCTCATCAACACTTTCGATCAAGCTACGGAGACTAATGCCCACTGCCTGAAGGGGGACGAGGGACAGGCCAGGAGAAGGAAGAGAGGAGGGGGTGAAAGAGGGAAAAGAAGAAACAAAATATAATAGATTTTTAGAAATGTAAGTAGTTTTACATTGTTAAATTGTCAAGGCTCAGTGTGATTGCTGTAAATACATAGATGTTACTTGTGGTAAAAGACTGTTAACTGTTATATATTAATACCCTAACAATTTGCGTGCCACATCCGACAAATTACCTTTATATCTTTATGTCATCTTTGTAGTGTTGGTCACATCTTTTTATAGAAATCCAACCTTGTCTCAGTTTAATGTGAGAAAGAATCTAAAAATCTAAATTAATGAGCAGGTTCAAGTACATTTATATGAACTTGTTTTGTAATAAACTTTGCAGCTTCTCGAAGCTCTAGTTTGAGATGTGAGAGATAATGAGATGTGAAAACATATTTGAAAAAGTGAAATGTGGGTAATGGTGACTGACTGTAATGGACCTACTTTGACAGCTTTGGGGTACTCTGAGGCAGGCAGTGTGTTGACATCATTCTTCAGCTGGACCACCTGTTTAACCATAGCCATGACGCCGATGTAAACCTGGTCACCTGATCGATCCAGTTCAGCTGTGGGGCGAGTCTGTGGCACAACAAAACATTCTAACTTTTTTACCTATAGTCTAATGTATCTACTTAGGAAAATAACAAAAATCTAATTTCATTTTGTAGCAAATTTATCACAGAGTTGATGCAGAACATGGTGTTATTTTTTACCTGTGCGACAGCAGATGGCATAGGAGGCTTCTCCGGAGGACCTGACACATACAAACCGAAAAAGCTAAATATATATACACATTGCATATAACCACACATGTTGTGTATATACATCTGAAACTGCGTAGACTCCTTACATTACACAAGAAAGCTTTACATACTTTACATACTTTATAAGTCTAATATCTTTTTTCTATCGTTTTTGTGGCTTAAACCTCCTGAGTGTAACATCTCAGAAGGCTACCAGATGAAAGTAGGACTCTTAGACTGGACTCACCATTTTCTGGGCTTTTTTCAGGAGGCTGCAAACGACAGAATAATTAATAGAATAGAATAGAATATAGAATAATTTAAATAGAATAAACAGAGGCTGGTGTGTGGTTTCAGGGTCAACTGAATCAAACTACAGCTAAAACACTAATCTTGTTTCTGTCCTTTAGGTGGTCGAAGGTGCTTTATCTATAGCTCAAATTTGCCTAAGAGGAAATAAAAATAGGATACTATACCTTGGTGTGTAAATCCTGTCGCACAACAGGGTCCTACACAAAAACACAGCAGCAATAAATAATGGCTATGTGTGAATAATGTTCAAAACATTTAGTTGTGCTCGCTGAAGATGGACACATCACTCTGTCACTCCCATTGTTTCATTACACTCTTGAGGCCACTAACTATTTGAAAGACAAGCTTTACTCTGACATCCTGACAAGTGTGTGTGTTTATATGTGATCTCTCACCATATGTTTCTCCTCCTGTTCCAGCCACTGTCTATCCAACATCATATCTCTCCTTTGCCTCTGCAAAGTGTTCTCCACTTGTGCTCTCTCCTGCTCCCACACTGGCCTGCTGTCTGCTGCCTACACACACACACACAAACACACACACACACATCCTTTCAATGTAGATATTTTCACGTTGCTGTAATATAGATCAAGTGGACAAGGAGTGGGGTGGACATGGGGAAAATGTAATGCTGGTTATGATCGAGGTGTGAAAACATAGTACATCACAGCTTTCTGAGTATAGGGTCATTGTGTGTGTGTGTGTGTGAAGGTCACCTGCATGTGCGAGGGCCGAGGAAGTGTGTTGCCATGTAATCTTGATGGCTAGAAAGAAAGAGAGGACATCATTTACTTACAGGCTGTCAGGTGAAAAAAAATGCATCTAGATGCCATATCGCAACATGAAAAATCTACATTTCCACATAGGACATACAAATCTCACAGTTTACTTTAGCATATCATTCATCCATCCATTATATTAACCAATTTTCTTCTTAAGGGCCATCAGGGTAGAGGGGCCAATCCCAGCTGTCATTGGGTGAGAGGGAGGGTACACCATTGACCATTCACATCTTTCATGGGGCTGATATATAGAGACAGAATTTAGAGGCAGCCATTAACCTAACTATATGTCTTTGGATTGTGGGAGGAGAAAAGCTACGCAGACATGGGGAAAGGTCAAATGATGAATTTGAACCCACATCTTGTATCTGTGAGTTGACAGTGCTAACCACTACACCACACATTAAGTTATTTAGAAACACTATTTGCTTAGAGGGCAGCTATTTAACTGAGCATAACCTAGAAGTGGAGTTAACCTGAACCTATAGTTTAAAGGTGGTCAGTTGTGGTTGGTGTTTCCCTTATGTTTCTCTCTTTCCACAGTTTTCACACCATGCATGTTATGCTAAAGCTTGAAACCAGGCAGCTGTTATCTTTACCATCTCAAATGACTAAAATGCAAATGCCCCCTGCAACTTCCTGGAACTTAAGTTAGTACTGAGGAAAGGCTGAAATTTAGCTCCCAGAACTGCAAAGCAGGCTTCAGTTCCTGCTCACTACATTCCCAGCAAGCATTTCATCAAGGTTTAAACTCCCCATAATTAGAATCTCAGTTAATTTATTATTATATCTTGTCAACCCTGCAGGACAAGGGCATGTGTATTTAGCTGTGGTAGCTGTTGCTTCTTTGTGTATGAAAGTGAATAAAACTAGATGCAAGTGCAAACACTGCTTTAATACATTAGGAGGATGTCTGGTCTTTACTCTACAAACCTGACCATGTTGGTTTTACACCTAAGCACTAAGTTTATCTCACTGCAGATTGTCTGTTTATTTGATGTGTGTAGTACCTTGGGTGGAGGCTCGGTGTGGTTGGGTGCAGCTGTTGACATAATAGAGCGTGGTCTGTCATGCCTCCCTTCCATCTCCTGCTCCACTTCTTGCCTGTGGATCTCACTGCAAACACAACCATCAGTAAATGCATGTTATGGTGACCTGGTGATAAATATGTGTAAGAAAATGGTTTAAAAAATGTTGGTTGGGTAAATTTATCTTGTTTTTCCGTTTCAGTTATTTCACGATAGCATGACTGACTTGAACGTCCTATTCTTTGCTTGTGAATCCACAGTCTTACTATGGACTTACAACTTTCAAAACTCAACCTTTCAATTCTTAGTTTTTAATTTGAATAATATTGAGGGTGTTACTAACTTCAAAATTATCACTTCAAAGTGTGAACAACAGCAGTAATGGAGGAGAAGAAATAAGTATACGTGTACCTGAGGGAGCAGACGAGCTGACAGAAGCTGGGACGGGCATGCGGCTCGTAGGCCCAGCAGCGGGAGAGGAGGGAGTAGAGTGTGGGTGGGCAGAGCTGCGGTTTGGGGAGGCGAACTCCACTCTCCAGCTGGTTGATCACTTGTCCATTCTCCAGCCAGAAAAATGGCTGCTGGGCCATTGAGAAGATCTCCCACACGCACACACCTGGTTGAACATGCACACACATACAAAGACACACATAATTGTACTGAATGGAGTCTGGTGCCACCACTTGATACAGGCACTTTGTAATGGTAGCACTAAAAGAGTGAGCTACATGTCTCATAACAAAGCATCTCTGTCCTATTGTATATTAACCTAAACTCTTGTTTAGCATTGCAGTCTTTTTGCTATGTTACAGAAGACGCTCCAGTCCTGAACATATGTTATATGTTTTCCAACAGACCCTGCAATGATAAGTGATTCTCTACATAAATCACAGTTAAATCTAATTTATTTAGAAATATTTCTAACAATAACGTAATCGTATACTGTCTTACATCATGAAAGTTATTACACTGCGCACACAGTTCTATTTCTGGTTGAGTGTTAGCTTAGAAATGTATGTTAGGACACACGAAAAGGTGCAGAAAGGTTTATGCATGCATGTGAAAAACAAAAATAAAGAATTCTCACCAAACATCCAGACATCACTGGCTGTGGTGAAGCGTCTGAAGTTGATGGATTCAGGAGCCATCCATTTGATTGGTAGTCGACTAATGGAGGCTGCACACAACAATGCATATAAATAGACATGCTTTACCTCTGAATGTCTGACCACAAATATCTGCATGCAACTGTGTGTGTGCGTGCATGTACCTTTATAATATTCTTGTTCATCAATGTAACGAGACAGGCCAAAGTCACCAAGCTTTACACATTCAGCAGATGCCACCAAGACATTTCTCACTGCTATATCTCTACAGGACACAAACAGGAGAGTTTTGCAGAATTTTTATCCTGGAATTATAAAAACACTTGTTTTTATATGTTTTCTAAGGAACAGAGTTACAAACTACCTGTGCACCATGTTGAGTCCCTCGAGGTAAGCCAAAGCTTTGCAGATTTGTAGACAGTACAGGGTTAATGCTGAATTAGTCAGGATGTATTGCTGCTCGACAAGATATTTCCCAAGCTATTAGGGGAACAAAAATGATTTACTTCAGCAAGATATAGCACAGTTTTCACTTTCATCCCATAATGCATTTTAAGTGCATTTTAAGTTTCAGTAAGTTTACTGTTTATTCATTGTTCTTGTACAAACACAAGTACACACCTCTCCATGTTTATAGAGCTCCATAACAATCCAGACAGGATCTACCTCGATGACGCCAATTAGACGCACAATGTGGGGATGATCCAGGTTTTTCATTAATTCTGTAATAAATAGCAACATACGTTTGATTTATAAAATGTCACATTTTATTAAGAAAAATGGATGATGAGCCAACAATTAAAGACACAAATGACGTTCGCTGCCCTATTGTTTGGCTTGGTGGCGCACATTTTTAGTTTTTCTTGTCACACAGAGTATACAAGCTATTTTTATATAGTACACAGTATAACCACTAAACAATCAACATGTCCCAACCTGAACCTTCAGTTTCATAATATGAAACTATAACATATTAAAGCTGCACTAATCACTATTTTATATTAATTAGTGTCACTCATAGTGATGAAAAAACGTTTCAGCACCTTTCAGCCAGTTGCTTTGGTTTTACAGCATGTGGCTCAGTATTACCAGTCACTACAACCATCAATAGAAACATGCAGGGGCGCTCAATGGAAAAACTATATGCCACCTGCTTAGACAAACAAATTAAGTAAGCATTCAGCTGGTGAGTAATAAATTTACCTCAGGGTCATGTGGGGGAAAATGAAAACTAAACCAAAATTCAATGCTATGGAAATAAATGATTATTTTATTAGGTGTCAATGTTGTTTCCAGAGAAATATCTATAAAAAAACAACAACAACACTAACACAGCTAACACAGCTATAGACGTTGCTATTTATTAGCAAAACGCAAATATTATAGATATGATGTAGTGAATATGATGTTATATTATTTGTATAGTACAAGGTTTTCTATTATGGCTGTAGACTCTCACTTCTGATTTTATAATGTATTTTGTTGCTATGTGTCTTTGTGAAGAGCATGATCAAGTCTATTATGCTCGGTTTCACTTGTCATGAAAATAAAGTCAGTGTCTTCTGTGGCTAGAGTCTCACTTTTTCACAAAGCCGCAAACAAGGAAACAGGAAGCGAGCTACACTTATATTCTGATCAATGAAACAAGCAAAAGTCTGAAATGTTCCAAATGCAAAACCTCCTGTTGTCTGTCATCACACTTTACAATTTAACTCTAAAACGACTGCTTAAGGTTTCATGTTTACCCTGAGTAGTAATTTGTTCAGATAAACCAAAATCTACAACAAAAGCGATTTGTGCCTCAGTAGCCATGGAAACACTGTGAACATCTGGTTGCATCACAAATCTCTACACAACCTTTGAGATCTGAATGTGTGACCGGCAAGAGGAAATAATCAGTGCAATAGCAACGTACTCACCGGCCTCACTAAGGAACTTCTCCTTTACATCAGCAGAACAGTCCTTACATGTTTTGATAGCCACATGGATCCTTTCCCCTGTCTACAGAAACACACATGCAAATGCAAATTTTAGCATTAAGTGTTGGTATATTTTTAATGCAGTCAGAAGCACTATTAGATTTTGGCACTTATGTTGATGTTGGGAGTGAACGGTGTCGGTACAGACAATACAAGAACTCACTGGGCTTTTGTAAACTCCTTCATGAACTTCTCCGAAGAATCCCTCACCCAAGATCTGACTCACATCGACATCATTTCTCGAAATCTTGTACTTGTCTGGACACATTAGGAAACACAAGCATAGGTGAAGAAATTACAAATATTTCTATATTTTCTATGAAACACTCCAAATGAAGCAAACCTGAAAGTCTTTTAAGTACAAAACTCTATTGACTATAAAGACTATAAATAAGGTTAATTAGGTAACTTTCCCATTTTATGCAATACACTTTACTGTACTTGTTATGATTCTACATTTACAATGAAATTAAAGCGACATGTATTTTTATATTAGCTCTAAAAACACTATATATGTTGCTATTACTTCTTGCTCTAAAAACACTATAAATGTTAGTATTACTTCCTGCTGCTGCACATTTTTGCTTGCTATCTATTCTAGCACTTTCCACTTTCACACTTCAGTTTCACTATTTAAACGTGAGGCACGTTTATTTTTTTGCAAAACTAACAACAGCATTTTCAAAATTTTATAATGCTGTAATGCAAAACAATGAACACACATCAAAATCATTATACCCCTTACAACATTTCTGCATTTTTCTTTTGTTGTTTTGTTGAGTTGTTGGCTCATCCCAGGATAACCCTTTGAGAAAGGATTTTCAACACCACCAATGTTGCAAATTCCAATGTTTCTGAATTTCTCTTGTACTGTGAGGTTTTACTCAATGCATGCAGGAGAAAGAGAGCAACTTACTTAGATTTTAACCTTATTTTTGCCTCATGTTGATAGTACTTATATGACAGACAGGAAACATGGGAGACTTGATGGGGGTGTAACATGCAACAAAAGTCCCCAGCCAGACTTTAACATGAACCCTATATAACATGCACTGTAACATTTGGCTACCATAGTGTTCCATGCAATATGAGGGGATTTCTAAGCGATTTTCATTAATGAAACTATGAAACTACTCACCACCAAAGTCTTGTTTGCCTTCTGGAATCTCAGCATAAATATCTGAACCTGAAGTCAAAGAAAAATGTCAGTAATGTTTTTTTTAAATTGGCCTTAAGATGACAGCCAGGTGCCTGTATCGACACTGAAAAAATGTGAACGTGTCCTTTAAAGCCACAATCATACAACAAAAATTCAAATATCATTGTTTATTAGTTTGTGTAAATTATGGCTTTGCAGTGTGAAAATAATTATATGCAAGTGAGTGGGTCCCGTGCTAAAAATTAGCTACAACTTACTTGAAGCTTTGTCCGGACGACTGGGGCAACCACTGAAAGAGAGACAGAGATCTGTGAAAAAAGCTACACACACATTTACCAGCACAATGGAAAAAATGCCTTAGTGCATTATTTTAAGCAGCATTTGAAAAATGCTACTTTCTGATATGTTTCATCTCACTCACCGCTGTGGAATATCTGGTAGTTTCTGTCGAGTGTCTCTTCCTGTAAGTATCAGAGATGTGGTTTAGTTGGTTTAGTTGTCAGCCCGAAAAAAATTTTTTTTTTTTGTACCTGACCACCAGCGACCACCACCCATACACAGTTCTAACATGTTATTCACTATTTACACTATTTCAAATTATTCGGATGCAGCCTTATTGCTACACTTCTATACTGCTACACTGCTGGGTCCAACAGGGAGAACAACATGACAGCAAAGAGTTGTAAACACAGACTCTGCTCTCTTTTTAAACCACTATTATTAAAACAAACATATAGTTATTAGAAAATGCAGAAAGTATAAAAGTTAATTCTAGGTTGAAGTGGTCCAGGTCTGTGTTTTTCTTATTCATCAAATGACTTGTTATGTTTTTGTCCTACTGTACCTTTGCTGGGCCTGATAATGAGCGAGCTCTCAGAGCTGCCATTCAGTCGACAGTAGCCATCAATCAGATCGGCCATGTTTTCTGCTACAGCCAAGGAAGAGGTGTTCACTGTCAGCGGCTGGAAAATTGAACATAACAAGATCTTCAGTCTGCTTTAAAAGCTTTGCACTTTGATCTCACCTGCCTCTTCCAGGTAGTGCCACTCAGTTGTCAGAAAATATTTAATATGTGAGAAATGCATAAGTGAGTTGGAACAGAGAGAAACCACTAGACTGGCACTGTCCAATATTAATATTCCCATCAAGACTCCAGGAAGTCACTGCACCCACCAGGAAATAAATCCAGCACTAATGTAAACAAAAGTTTTTCCTTTCATTACCAAACAATTTCTTTAGGAAGGTTAGTGTTACCTGTTTAGCTCCCTCTATGTGCACAGTGAGCAAAGCCTGACCGTCACTTTCTGCAGAGCAGGAAATACTGCGCACATTTGAGTACGTGGCCAGACAGACGGGCTGTGAAATGGAAAATGTAAAATGAGAACAAAAAAGGAAGAAGTGTATAACAAAAGTTATAAGATAAAGAGTTTAATCTCACTGTTGAATTCTCATTTTGCTGACTGATGCCTTCAGGACCAATGACCAAGTCTATTGTGAGATTCCAGCCGTGCTAGAGACAGGAAAGATGCATGTATGGGTGAGGAATACTGGGCCAATAGAGGTATCATCCAAAATAATTCTTATAAATACAAACTTAAAACACATACAGACATCTAAGCAGAGAAATCATTCCAATGATATTTAGAGGGATTTTATTCAACACTGTATAAAAACTGTGGAGAAACCAGCCTAAGTTTGTCTTTTAAACGTCAGAGGTCAAAGACAGAGAAGCAGTTTCCACTTTGCAAGAATCTGAAACAAGCACCATCTCAGTGGCATTGTGAAAAGGTGCACAGGTCCCACTCAAACACTCACCACGAGCTGACAGGCGAAGCTCTCCTGTGCGTAGCTGTAACATTGCGCCAAGGTGGTGAAGAACTTGTCCACGCACTGATCCTGGCTCAGAGTGGAGTAGCCCTGAAACGTCTGCTGGATCATCCGTCGCAGCTGCTTGAGCTGACACACACACAGTACAGACCGGAAAATAGTGAAAGTGATTTGAAGCTAATACACATCATATTATGTTTCTTCATCATGACAGTTCATGCAGGTCTAGGTAGAAAAAACTGTAAAGCAGTTATTCCACATCCCTACCTTCATGCTGTCAATTAGCTCTCTAGGAAAGAACAGGTCCAGCCCCACATCCTTCCTGATTAGAGGAAAAGTCAGACATGAAGCAAACTCTCATTTTTTAAACAATACCTTGAAATGTAAGTATTAATGCTGACCACAGACTGCAGTGCATGGCTTGGACAATGTTTTTTTTTTACTTCAGTTGTGTTACTTTATATCCACCATTACCAAATACTAATGCTCGTTTTCTGTTCACATCATGTAGTGTTGTCTTTGCAGGTGATCAGCATCTTTCACTTCCCCTGTGTACACACAGCTCTGCAGATTCATGCCCTTTTATGGGCATCAGCATGGCATTTACCTATGCTAAATAGGAACAACTAGAACACACTGTCACCATAGCAGGACAACGGTGGTTTAATAAATATCGGTGAATGGGGCCTATTGTCATGAGGGAAAATGGAGGAGAACGGTGATGCACAACTTACTCTAATTGTTCAAAGTTGGACTTTTTCTCCAGCCCATTTGGATTCATGTCTTTGCAGAATCTCCTGCAAAACATAAGAAATAAATCCAATGATTTTTAAGATAGATTTATGAACCAACAAGATCAGGACTACAAACCATGTACAACAGAATTTGTTTTGTTTTTAGATCTGGATTGAACAAACGAACATTTTCAGTTTATTAGGTATGCTTTTGTTAGGAATAATTGTATATTACCTAATTTCCAGACAGCCAAGTTGTAAAGCCATTCCATCACTGACTTTTGAGGCATACTGCTTCATATAGTCGCTTCGTACCTGTGTATAAGCCCACACAAACCTTTTATTAATGGTATGACAGCCATTTTAAACGCAGACCCTTCCCTAATCTTAAACCAAACCTAAATCTAATCCTAATTCTGAAACTAGTCCTTATTAAATACAGTAGTAAATCTTAGAGAAGACAGTGTAAATAAAATAAACACACTGCCAAAATAATATACAAGGATAAACATACAAAACAAGCACTCACCTGCTGGTAAAAGTAAAGCATGGTCGTTCTGTCATCTTTAAATTTCTCCATGAAGTTTGGTGGGATGTATCTGATCCTCAAGTCATATCTGGACAAGAAGAATCACATTTAGCTTTTCCAGTTATGGCCTTACTTAAGCCAGCTTTTGACGGATATTGAATTCCCAGTCATGTTCTAGCACTTTACTGTAGTAGCCCTTGTTTAATAATACTTGACATAGCTTTTGTAAATGATATTGTAGCCACTGGAACCAGCCATACCAAAGTTAAAATCCAAGTGTTCAACATAATTTAGAAAATAGAATCAACAATGAAACAGATACTGACCTCCATTCAGCCTCTAAATGCTGTTGTTCATAGCGCTGGGTGAGTTCAGACACTGTCAGGTCTGCATGCAGCCAGTGTATCTCAGAGGACTTGAGGTGTTTAAGAAGGAGTCCATAGCAAAGGGGGTGTGTTATGTTTGGACCCACACAGCCGCTGGACAGCACAGCATGGATAATATCCTGGGATAGGAGTAATAATGTCTCATTTAAAGTATAATATGACACAGTAAAAGCCACTGATAAAGTCTTATGCAATGGCTCACAATGTCTGTGTGTTTTCTTTTTTAGCCTGCAGATGCTGCTATGTAACATCTAAAGTAGGCATTTGTGTTTAAAGTGTAGCAGTAGAGCACAGTATAGTAATGCACAGTAAACAGTAGAGTACAGTTGAGGGTAATAGAGTATAGTAGATCACAGTAGAGTTTACCTTGACAGTCCAGCCCTCCTCGCAGCGGATTAGTTTGAAGTTTTTGCCCAGGTTGGAGCTGTTGCTAAGGAAACACACTTTGATGATCTTCACGGGGAAGATGCTTCCCTTCGACACCGTAGGAGACATATCTGGGGAGTCTGGCTGGCTGCCGGAGGACATGCTCCTCCAGTACAGGGTCTTGGTGTCTCCCGACATCACAACACACTCAGTGCAGACACACTCAGAGACTCACAGAGACATACATCGCTGTCATACCCACACACACATTTCACTCCCCGTCTCTTCCTCCTCTTTCACACACAGTCACGTAAAACACAAACAATGTTAGAGACAGACGGGAGTTGGACACACAGCAACCACAACACAATAAGCGTTTTGGATATGACAAACGTTCATATTTCAATGAAGCATTCAACTTCTGTTGCAATTCCTCTGTACTCACCAGCCTTGTAGACTTGTAGCATGCGAAGTGAGTGTCAGTCTTCACAACCGAAGACAAGTGAACCAAAACCAGACCACAACCAGACTGTATTCATATTACTTTGCAACATGTAGATTTGTACCTGTGCTCTACTTTGGCTGATTAATCTAGTAAAGAGAAAATAAAGAAAATAGTTTATTCGAAACTAAGTCCTGAAGAAAAGTGCATCAGTAAGTAAAAGAGGAAATGCTACTTACAAGCAAATAAGGAAGTTGAAGAGAGCTGACAGAAAAACTGACAGAACAGATGAAACTGCTCTGTCACTCTGTGCCTCAAATGCACACTGACACCTAACCACAACCTACATGACTTAAAGTGCTTGTTTCCTTTCCTAAAGCTTTAAACAAAGGTGCAGCACAGGTGAAAATTTATGATTGTGGCTTGTAGGAATCAATAGATTTATGCAACGGTTACAGTTTGTTGCAGTATTTCTATAACAACTCTCAACTAAATCAAGTAAAAAAAAGGGATGCTGCCATTTTTATAAAATATCAACAGGCAAAGTTCCCCTGTTAGTATAAAGAGCTGGTAATTTAGTTTTAAAAATGTCAGTGCTTGTTAGTGGAGACTGAAATATGTCGACTGTTGTATGAACTACTATGAAAGCTTACTTGACTGCTTTGCAAAATTCAGACTAGTATTTTACACTAAGCTAAACGTACTGAGACGTGTTAACCAGCCACACTATGTTATGCTGATGTGGACATTTTCTACTTAATTACAAAAGAAAAAAAAATAGCAAGTGATTGGTATAATACAATTTGCAATGAATGCTGCAAAATGAATACTACCAACGGTATCTACACTGTGATGATAATAAACTTTGATGATCCTTCACAAATGTTATTTAACGTTTCGAATGCAGGATTTTACTCGTATATTTTGACGTTGTGTTATTATTGAGCTTCTGCTTGGTGTTTTCTTTTATTGTTTTTTCTTAAATCAAAAACGGATTTCTCAGGTTTTCATGCAAAGCTGAAAAAAATGTTTGTGAATTTGGGTCATGTACCGTCTGTAGAGGACAATGCTTTTTGCTGATTTATGACAACTAGAAACGATACCAGGAACATTTCCAAACAGACTCATTGATGACAGTGTTGGAGAGCATCGCCTGATACATCTGTGCAAAATCTCCCAAACTGTAGTTGTCCAGATGAGGTCACTGCAAAGGCCGTAGCATATAATTCCCACAATGCAGTTCAGTGTATTGACCTTTTTTTCTCCTGTGTGGCTTCATGTCATGTTACAGTCACAAGAATAAACATCTCTACAGGCTGGTTGTTTTTCGCTCTGATCAGAGAGTCACATCAGGACTTTCCTAACTCGATGAACCTCTTTTCTTTTATCCTTGAAGCTAAGGTAGAAATGAAAATTCTAAATGAAATTGATGTGGCGCTTTATTTGCACACTTGTAATGCCAGTGTGAGAGAGAGTGAGACAAAAAACATCACCAGTCTTTACACATTAAAGTATTCAAGATAAATTCTTAGTGTGACATCCTGTATGTGCATGTACTACGTGTCACACCCTGGGGCCAGTCAACTTTGTTTCAGATCTTCATTTTCATGCGTCCAAATAAAGCTGGCACACACACACACACACACACACACACATTTTCATGAACAAAAGATGAGATTTGGTAGAAGTGAAACATCTTTCATGCGTAGTAAACTAAAACATATGACTATAGGAGGGTGACACAAAGTTCAAACTTCACAAAGACCAGATAGAGAGATAATATATTTCAGTTTTGGGGGCTATTATTAAATATCACTTCATTTATGTGGTTTGTCTCATAAGCAAAGATGACAATATGATCAATTTGCTAAATTACCTCATAGCTTTATACTACTCTTACTTTAGTATTCTTTAAGGGCAATCAGCGAAATCTGCCTACTGTCCGACAGAGGGCGATAATACCTAGTTTGACTTAAATTCTCCCTGGACCCACTCAAAACAGCAACTCATGGTAGAAATAAGTATTAGATGCTACATATATTTTGCAATAACTAACCAAACACTATAGACCTAAGTGATGCTTCCTACTACAAATATAAATTACTTCCTTGACATTGTGGCAGGTGAATGTGTATTTTATATAACTGTATTAGCGGCATATTTTAATTGTGACCTCCATCTATGAAATAAATCACTAATACGGCTCCATTTATTGGATTTTGAGACAGATTTTGTGTATTTGGAGAAATGAATATCTATTTCAGTCTCTGACTTCATCAGATGAGACCAGATTAGCTCATAACTGATGGGACGGTCCTGTCATGTGCTGCTCCGAGCAGTGTCCCGTGGTCAAATACGACGAGGGGTAGGGCGGAAGGAGCCGTTTACTTCAAAATAAAAGTACAACATGAAGAGTCGCGTCTCAACTAAATGTGCGCTAACGCACTTAGTGTCATTTAAGACGTCTGTCCTGATTACCAGTCTCTCCTCTGTAAGAGTTGTACATTTGGTACCAAATGAAAATATCGTATATATTATATTCAATCTCTTTATCATTTCCTCTTTAGATAAATTATTACTGGCTGATAGTTTTTAAAATATATATATATTAGTAGTACTTTTCAATGATTATCTGGTACTGATTATAGCTAAATAAAAATGAGCCCATTGAATATGGGAAATAAAACTTTTTTTAATACAAAGGATGATTTAATACATAGAGTTTTATTAATGACTGATTTATGTCTTACACTGATCTTTTATCAGGATTTCATATGAAATGATATAGTGAACCATTCTCTCAGCTCCCCGCTCAGTCAGCAGGGTTTCATACATTTAATGTGAAAGCTATCAAAGGACGTTTTGTCTTACAGCATCTTGTTTGACAATTGTGCTGCTGCCACAGTTGTGCACAAGCAAAGGTGATGGCAACATCCGCTGGGTGACACACACACACACACAGAGCAGTGTGGGACAATAAGGAGCTGTTAAAGGAAGGAACTACTTTTATTTCCAGTTTCCACCTCTGTTTGAGCTATTGTGAAAAAATAGGCTGCGCGATCCAACCAGTGCGCTTTGATTGTAATGTTCAAGCGAGGCGGGGCAGACACTCCTGCTTCATTTTAGACTAACTACAATAAGGGTACCGCAGTGTTGTTGCTGTTTTATAACATCAGAGATTCAGGCATGAATTCGGCTGAACAGACAGTAACATGGCTCATAACTCTGGGAGTCATGGAGTCTCCAAAGAAGAGCATCTCGGATCCAGAGGCTTTCCTGCAGGCGTCTCTGCAGGATGGAACCGTGCTGTGCAGGCTGCTGGAGCGGCTCAGACCAGGGACGGTGGACAAAGTAAGTGGATGGACTAAGGCAACCAGCTATAACCTATAATACAGGGTATACAAAGCAGCTGTGCATAAATTTATGCAAAATAACGTTTGAACTAAACGAATTAGCCAATGTTACGCGAAGAGTCAAGAACAAACCCATTTAGGCTAAATCCAAATGAATGAGGGGCTGCTGAAAAATATGCCACATAGTCTATTGAAACATCACAATCATATGTGAGTGTAGTAAACATTGTTTTTCCATTCCGTAACTATTATCCTATTTAATTCTATTTTTTGTTTTATCTGTAAAAAATGTATAGAGTGAAAGATATTAAAGCGACTAATATCTAAATATGACCCGTTTCCTTCATAAAGAAGTCAGTGAATTGCTGCAATAGTAACTATGTCAGTAGACATACTGAATAAGCTAATTTTTTTATTTAACAATACCTTAATG
>OMLM01014418.1:26204-40665 GCA_900302695.1 Helostoma temminkii
ATTTAAAACCTGCAGCTTGTATTCAGTCTGGTGATCTTTGTGTGACAACTATGCAAAAAAAAAACAACAAAAAAAAAAACAGGATGGTGACAAATACTTTTTCACAGTACTGTGTGTGACATATCAATCAACTAAACCCTTAAATTATGGATGACTCCTATCTTCTCCTTTCCTCTTTTCTATTTCCAGACTCAGCAGTGTTGACATAAGTCACATTCAGGGGAACTTGGAGGAGATTTCAACCTTCCAGCAGATGTTGGTTCAGTCCTTGGAGGAACATACAAAGTCAGTATATCCCTAATTTTCTTTGCTCAGTAGGCTAATGATGACCATACAGTATGTCAGGACTTCATGAAAATATGCCCTTTAATTAAATCACAGCTGTAATTTCATAGGAATATCTGTGATAATCTTTCTGTCTTAACAGCTAAGTATCATATGTATTAAATATGAAGCTGTCACAGTTTCAGTATTGCTATAACGTGACCAAATGACTGATCAATTAAAAGATTAAAGCAGTTTTCTTTGTTTTCCTTTTCAGGAAATTGTCTTTTATTGTATATTTTTCTTTTGTATTGGTTTCAATATCACATACAGGTGGCAATAAACATTATAAAAGAGTGGTTAACTAGGTTCTTTGAAATCTTGTATAGCTGTATGTATAGCTCTTGTTAACATGGTGTTGTGGGCCAGCAGTTGGCCTGAGTGGAGCTGTATGTAGGCAAGAGAGACATCTAGTGGCAGACTAAAGTAACACTGTGTTTGTAGTGTCTGTGTGAAATTTTTCGATCACTTACAAGTCAATAGCCTAGTGTTCAATTGTGTGTGTAGACTTCCAGAGAGCCAACAGAGGATTGGGGGGTTCTTCTTGAGCCTGATACCACAGATGAAGACCATTTATGTGGCCTACTGCTCCAACCACCCGTCTGCTGTCAGTGTACTCACACAACACAGGTACACTGGTACAAATACTGTGTGTGCATGCAAATCACAGAAAAAACCTTCTTGTCTTGAGGCAAAATCTGTTTGTTTCAAAACTGCGTGAATACATATTCTGTACATGTGCTGCACAGTGAGGAGCTGGGAGAGTACATGGAGTCAAAGGGGGCGTCCACTCCTGGGATCCTGACTCTGACCACTAGTCTGAGTAAACCCTTCACTAGGCTGGAGAGATACCCAACACTGCTGAAAGAACTAGAGAGACACATGGAGGTTAGCTTGAATCTCTCTGTCTGCCTGTGTATTGTGTATAGTGATGACAGGTGACTGACTGTAAGAATTTTGACAGGTTATGCAAAACATTTCAACTTTATAAATATTGATGATGACATATTTACAGAAGTGGACAATAACAATGTGCTAGAAAAAGATATTCCTTGTGTTTCTGTGTCTAATATTTACACTCGCTTCTTAGGACCAACACCCTGACAGAGCTGACCTGCAGACTTCCATGGCAGCCTTCAAAAACCTTGCAGTAAGTAACACATACAATATACACATTTGTGTATCAGTTTGATGAATCCTAAATACAGCACTTTTGATCTAAACTCTGTCTAAATCTAAATTGTGTGTATGTTTTCAGGCCCAGTGCCAGGAGGTGAGGAAGAAGAAGGACCTGGAGTTGCAGATTTTAACAGAGCCAATCAGAAATTGGGAGGGTGATGACATTAAAAGCCTTGGCCCTGTTCTCCACATGTCCCAGGCTACAGTCCACACACAGAATTGTCAGGTACAATGTCATATGAACAATTTGTCTGTAACCAGAGACTTTCCCAGTCTGTGTCACCACTACTAAATCACAGCTCAGTCAGTCATTAAGTTATTTTGTCTTTCAGGAGTCAAAT
The DNA here is from genome assembly GCA_900302695.1 of Helostoma temminkii. NCBI lineage: Eukaryota > Metazoa > Chordata > Actinopteri > Anabantiformes > Helostomatidae > Helostoma > Helostoma temminkii. The sequence goes on from OMLM01014418.1 coordinate 28,049, forward strand.
GAACGCTACCTCGTCCTCTTCCCTCACACTCTGCTCATGCTATCTGCCAGCCTGAGAATGAGTGGATTCATCTATCAGGTACATTTTACACAAATGAAACAAGAATAATGCTCTGAATGTTGTTGACTTGTCTGACCAGTTCTGGTTTGCTCTTTGGTCCTCTGACTATCGCTGTGTATTTATCGGTGTGTCTCTGTAGGGGAGGATGCCACTCTCAGGAATGCTTATCTCTAGAATAGAAGATGGAGAAAATCTGAGGAATGCTTTTGAAATATCCGGTCAGTCCCCTTTTCATAGATCCTTCTGAATTCAGCTGATTTTTTAAATTGAAACTATGATTTTAGTATTGGATGCTAGAGTTGAATATCAGGAATACAATTCTGAATAATGTTTGTCAACATGGGTTCCTGTTTCCTGGGAAAACATACCAGCAGGATCCAACAGGATCAGAGGATAAGGTGATAAATAATCTAACCAATGAAATGATTTTATAGTAATAATGATGCTACAAAAATGTAAAGCATCATATATTATGTATTATGTAGCAAATCAAAATAAAAAACAAATCATTAAGAAAACACCTGGAAAACAACAACAAGTCATATAAAGACATTTCCAACAAATTACATCAAAGCTGGACAGGTTTAATAATACAAAACATTTTCAGATGTTTTAATACATAAACAGTATCACTTTGTGATTATATAGAAAGAAATATAGAGAGACATCTTGAAACAGTAGTTTCAAATAGTTGTATTTAGCACTGTTCCCACCACTGCTGACAAACCCATTATGAGACAGTCCACCAGAAATGAATGCCCTTTGTCTATATGTAGTTCATTTTCATTGTGAGAAACACAGAAATGCAGTAGAAAGACAGCCAAAGCTTGACATTTTATATCATTTGACATATGAAGTAACTGTTTTTTGTTGTGCAGGTGGCCAGTGTGAGCGGATGCAGGTGGCATGTAACAGTCAGCAAGATCTACAGGACTGGCTGGACCTTCTCACCAAACACACACACACTCCATCCTCAGTTTCACGCAAGTCTCAGTCTGCCTGTCACACAGTAAGTGTCCTCTCAATCTGTTGTTCTTCATCCACTACTTTATGAACATCCTGTGTAATGTAACCTCTCCTCTGCTCCTCTCAGCTGCCCTCTCACCCAGTCACTCCTACCAGACACTCAGAATCACGTGGAGGAAGCAGTGGACATACATACCACACCCTTCCTCATCCATCTTCATATGGGTCGGCACACAATAGCACCCCTATGTGGGGGCCTCTGGAGCCACCAAGTACCCCTAAACCTTGGAGCTTGAGCTGCCTTCGCCCTGCGCCTCCACTCCGGCCCTCTGCTGCTCTCTGCTACAAGGAGGTGCTGTTCACTAACACAATAAATTAAGTCAAGATACTTAGTGGTATACAGTTAGGTCTAAAAGTATTTGGGTATTTTGGATCTCGAGGAGTTCTTGATATGTTTCAAAATGTAATTTTAAGAATGTTTTATGTCTTTTTGTAGGATATGAGTAGGAGTCCCAAGAATATGAAAAAGCTGCTTCCAAAGAGAAAACCAGAGAGGAAACCTTCAGAAGAAGACTTCACTGTTAGGAAGAGTAAGTACATTGAGCAGCACTAATTCTTGTAAATAAAAACATATAGACAATACAATCTTCTTTTATTCATTATGGTGTTTAATGTTTTAATGTTGCTGTTCAACGATTAGTAATCTGATGATGCTCATCTGTGCTACTGTCTTTGTGTTTAAGGCACAGCAGCTTTAGAGGAAGACGCTCAGATACTCAAGGTGATTGAAGCCTACTGTACCAGTGCTAAGACACGACAGACTCTCAACTCCAGTGAGTACACACACACACACATACACACACACACACACACACACACACATCAGAATATTCATATACTTTTCTACAGGCTATAAAATCATTGCGGTGCTAACACAATGCTACCTGTCTTATTGCTAACCACTGTTTGTTCTCTGCTTTCAGCTCTAACAGTGTTTTTCTCTCCTCTTTTTGACTTCACCTCATTCCTCTGCTTTCTCCATCCTTTAATCTTTGCTTTTTTATTAACCGCTTCATCCATAAATTATTGTTTGGCTTGAACCCCCTTTTTTTCTGAATGCCATCCTCCTTTTGTTTTTTTTTTCCTTCAATTTTTTTGTTTTATTCCACACAAATTGTATTCATTTTTTCTGGTTGCATTTGATTAAAATCCCATGTTTATACAAAAAAAAAAAAAAACTGCCAACATATTCCCAAACCCTACTCCTCACCTCATTCCCCCAACACTCAATTTGGTTTATTCCAAACCCCTGTCTACTTTCGGAAACATTATGGCACAGCATGGCAAGGGACTGACCTCATGCACAACCACGTGCTTGCTGACACCAGCCTCACCGTTGCTGGTTTCCCCGGCAACCCACCTTGTTCTGACCAATCAGAGGACTCGGATTATGAAAGTATCTGGACTTCCCATAGTTACAGGACTGCCTCATTTTCTCGTAAGATATTGGTTTCACAAACAAGACGTACTGATGAAACAGCTAGTTTACAGATATACAGGATAAATATTGTGTATATCAGCCCAAACTTTTCACCTCTTATGTGTACGTGTGTGTACTGTACTGTGAATGTGTTTTGCATACTTAAGTGGTTTGTGTAGTCTTTGTGTATGAGCCAATCTTCATCTTCTTTTATCAGAAACCCACTTTGTGTATTATTACTTATTTTCCAGCTTTCACACTGTTATCTGAGCCATTTGTTCAGAGCCAGTCCAGTCACAGATGAATGGACTGGTCCAGAAACTGTCAGCAAATAGTGAAAACTGTAAGAACTTCTGGTGTTAGAGGGAGAATAATGACAGGAATAAATGTACAGCAGCACATGCACCTCTAGATGTAGTTTTGTTGTCCACAATTTCAGAAGAAGTTCTCAAATACTACAGGCAAAGCACTCCTGCATTCACACTAACCTGCCAGTGTGAAAGTACCGCATTGTTTTCTGATATTACACATATTCAGATTGGATCTTTCTGTGTTGTTGAGTCGCATTCATGTTTTGTCAGGTGTCCAGCTCCAGTGTAAACACGTTTTGTTGATATTTTAAACTGCCACGCATGCAAAGGTATAACTGAAAGCAATAATAACAACAATAACGCAATTCATGCAATAGTCAGATCTTCCTCAAAACGTCTTCATCATTGCCTTCCCTGTTGTTGCTCTTCTCCATGTTGATTTTTACTGGACTGCCAACACTGACTGATGATAACAGACAACATGACATGAATTCTGATCGGAAAATTCTAACAGTGGTGTCAGAGCCAGAGATTGGATACAAACCAGACCAGATGTGAAAGATCTGATATGAATATATGTGATCTGGGGGCAAAAAAAAGTATTTTGGTTGCTTAATGTAAAATGTAATGTGTAGTAGTTTGTAAGGCACTCGTAAGTATCCAGGTTTCTCTGTACTATCATTCTCCTTTACTTTGGCCTAGTAGTTCTGATTATATGTTTGTGCACCTGTGTGTATGTTTGTGCATTTTTCATATTGTGTATGACACAGATTTAGCAAAACTTACATTATTGTCATTTTTCCCTCAGGCTCCAGCAGGAAGGACGTCCACATGTTGTTCCCCGAGGAGGAGAAGATTATAGTGGAGGAAACCAGGAGCAACGGACAAACTGTAGTGGAGGAGAGGTGAGAGAGGAAGGATGATTTGCAGTGTGTGTGCATCACAGAAAACTACATGGTTATGAGAAGTGATGATAGTGTCAGTGTGAATTAAAGTAAAGCTGAGTTTTTGTGTTTCTGCAGGAGTCTTGTAGACACTGTGTACAGTCTAAAAGATGAGGTCCAGGAACTCAAACAGGTGAGTCTGAGGTTTAGTTTATTACTGACCAGTATCTATCAGCGGTTCTCCTCAAACATAAACTATTTTTAGTATCAAGATTGAAAAGAGAAGGATAGTTTCTCTCTAACTAATATCACATTTACAGTTTTTTTTTGTTGTAAGGTTTTAGTTTTATTTATTTGATGCAAATAAAACAAAACCTATGTCAGTGCTTAAGATGATGAATTCATTCACTCTTTTCTCTTAATGTTCCAACCTTCTCTCATCTCTTTCTCCTTCTGTCTGTGTCTCACCCCCTTTTTTGCCCCAGGACAACAAGAGGATGAAGAGGACATTGGAGGAGGAGCAGAGAGCGAGGAAGGAGCTGGAGAGGATCGTCAGGAGAGTTCTGAAGAACATGAACGACCCGACCTGGGATGAGACTAACCTCTGAGATCAATATGTATCTGATTCTCATGGATGAGACCAATTTCAGAATTTTAAATGACCAAATAACCTATGAACAGTTGTTCAACCTGTGTGGACAAAAGCTGCCAAAACTTTATTCTACACTTCTTCACCATTTCCAGCTTCACAGTTACTTGTACTGCAGACTCTGGACCAAGAGAAAATTCCTGCCAGGCATCAGCAAACCCATCCCAACCGACCGTAAAGCTGTGAAGCCAAATTACTGTATATGGTAGGATTGATATCGCTTTTTGTCACACTCCTTTGTTTGTTAACCAGCCTTCTTTGGAGAGAGAAGAATCGCTTGTGTATTTATTTTTTGATTTCTCCTTGTGTTCCTTTGAATTTAGTATTACATTTCACTGCTGCCAGGACAGCATTTTGATTACATAGCTTGGTGCATGAACAACAATACCACACTGGTTTATTTACAGTATGTTGGTGAAATAAATGAGCAGTATGTAAGTGAAATCCTTCACTGGAACTTGAAATAGGCATTTTTTCCTAAAACCTCATTTTATTAGCAGCAAGTCTGTTTAAAGTTAATAATCATTATTAAATTCAAATTTATGATACACTCTATGTAACCGATTAACACTAACCAACTATGTATAATGTTTTGTTTTATAAAATACATTTTAAATGAAACCTAAACTTACCAGCACTTATAGGTGACCTCATGGGTTATACAGAAAACATCCCACTGTGGGGTGGAAATTACTGTACTGTTGCTATGACACAACATTTAGCCCAACTACTGTTTTATGAATCCATGTGTTGCTGCATGGCTTCAGATTATTGATGGATAAGTTTGTGATAAATAAGTGAGACATACCACTAAACTACTTCTTTATACAAATAATTGTTAAGATGCTAGAAAGTGAAGATTAAAAGATTTTATTGATCAAATTTAATGAATGTGAGCTTATCAAAACCAAAACATCTAAAATATGTTATTGTCAAAGGGAAGCTGGAAGGACAATTTCTCAGGAATTAACCATCAGGAAGTTTCAGCTTCAGACAAACATCTGTTTGAATTAGCGTTTTAATAGCCTTAATCTACACTACAGAGCAGCTTCACTAGCTTCAACACAACAACAAAACAACTGAAACACTCATTTGTGCTAAACACTAAAGTTTGACTGACTGAACTATTAAACTGAACTGAACTGAAACAGAGATGTTGAATTTCATATGAGCAGAACGCTGTGTCACAGAAATGATGTACAGATACCATCACAAATCATTGTTAGTTGTCTTAAGTCCAAGCAATACAGCACTAGAAAATGTTATTTTAATGATTTTTACAATGTCAATATGCAACTTATTGTAAGATTATTTCTTATTTTTATATCTATGATTGTGTTTTTACTCTTAACAGCTGGTTTTGACTTATTTTCTACTTGACCTCAGTGATCACACTAAAGATGATTTGTACTAAAATGTCTGACCATCAGTGACATTGCCATGGGGATTGAAAAAAATTAAAATAATTAGATAATCTTTTAACTTAAATATTTTACCTGCAAATATGAATATATGAGCCACACAAAGTTAAGCTACTGTATATGATACAGTTCTGTATGTCAGTCAAGTCTGACTTATGTATTTAACTGAAAGTGACTGATGTGAATGTGTTCAAATGCTAAACATGATTACAGTAGTTGCTATGCTATGAATCATCCCTCTCTATTTATTTCATTTGTCTGTGAATAAAGTGTTGAATCAAACTCTAACATGGTTCTCAGTCTTCAGTAGATCTACAGAGCATCTAGTTGCAGATGTAAATCAGTACAGTCACACAGACATGCAGTGACACTTTATATAAAGCCTTCCTGAAACTGATATTGAAAATGCAGTGTTGTTTATTTGGTTTATTTACTGTATGGGACTGTCCAGCATGACCATCTCAACTACTGTGTTGTAGGGAACTTTTGATATAACTTTACATTTAGGAATTATAATAAATTATATTACTAAATAGGATAGAGTAAGACTACACTGTTAACCAAGATGGAAAATACCTTTGATTTGGCGCATTTATTTTACCATCACTACCACATTACTGTTCACTGTGTCCTGAGTGAAACAGCGCCCCTCTGGGTTGTAACGGCTGGTTAATGTTGGCAGGTCTGTGTGGTCAGAAGAGGTATTACACCCTTAGTGAAGGCTACACAAGTGACACCAGGTGAAAGCTGATTAAAATAATTAACCTAAGTATCAAACATTGAAAAGCGGTCGCTGCTATGATTCTGCGAAGTTATGAAGGTAAACATCGTTTTTTACGAGAAACAATAGAAATGTAACATATATTAAACAGAACAAACGGGAGGGTCAGTTAATAAACACAAAATGCCTGTCGAAGCCAAAAGTGCAGTGAGACATCACTTCAGCTGAACATGACGGAGCGAGCTTCGACGACGACATGTAAGTCAAATACACTTTGTGTTTGTGTCGCTGCATGGTTAAATGTCCCGCCGTGGCCTCTTCGTATTTTAACTCTTGCTGTGTTGTTTATGATGATGATATGTTTTTGCACCTCACACAAGCTGTGATAAGTGACAGTAATTTGTCAGACTTTGCATTTGTTTGTTGTTCACTCACTTGCTGATTGTCTGTAACTGTTCGTGGTTTTACAAATCTTTGTTTTTATTTTATTTTTAAGTTGTGTTGAATGAAGAAGAAGCTTTATCTAGAGCGACTTTATCAAGACTTTAAAGGGCGATTTGTTGATTCTGAACTTGCGTCTTATGATTCTAGTTAGGGGAGTACATGTACATCAGTGATGTTGAACTTCCCTTGTCTGCTATCAGAGTATCTGTTGGTGTCTTGCTGAAAAACTCCTCCAGGTGACATCACGCAGAACTGAAAACTCCTCCAGGTGACGACATCCTGGAGAGTTTTCAGTTCTGGCTGATGAGTAACTTTGTGACATCATCTGAACTGAAGAACTCCTCCTTCTTCTGTGATGTTACCACCTCTAGACCTTTTTATGCTACTGATAAAAATATTGTTAGAGATTTGCATGGTCACAGTGATCAATGACTGTACCAGAACCCCAAGCCTAAACAGAAAATGCATGAATTTGCCAAGCATGCATGTTTCCTTTGAAGGTATAATTTGTAGGATCACAGGGAGTGTGATGTGACCATACCTCTAGGCTTTAAACTTTTTTGATGCTAAAATCATAATAAAAACAAGTCAACATATTTATTAAGCATTTTTGAAAGAATGACCAATTACTGATTTTAAGATTGGTCTCACTTAACAATTGCTTTCTGTTATTATATCTGTCTAAGGACAATTAATTGTGACTTTATTTATATTTCATTAATTAGACTAATTATTATTAAATAGCTTGACAGCTCTAGTTGGAAAATACACTAACTCATTTTCATGAATAGAGCACTTAGATGATTGCATAATTTACTGGAAAAATTAACCAAATAGCCAAATTTGTGACTTGGGTATGATGTCATACAGCTAACCTGTTCCATAAACAGATTAAATTGACCCATAATTTAGTTTCTTATGATGTGGAACAGTTCCAACTACTTTAAGTGTTTAAAGCAGGTCACACTAAGCTTCACCTCCACTATCTGCAGCAGTAAATGCTGCTTACACAATAGTCAGATGTTGCATAAGGTATTAACCAGCTTCCTGTAAACTAACAAAATAGAAGGTGACACTGTTGTTATCAGACAAGAATTTCCTCCAACAGGATGATGAAATTAAGAGTCAGTCAGATGTGGATGTAGAATAAAGTTAAACTCTGTTTCCTTTCCACATTGTAGACTTTATCAGTGTCAGCTGTCAGTCCTTTACATGCTTTACCACAGCACAGATAGGGGATTTTTCTGACTGTAAATACCAGTGGTTTCAGGCAGCACCAGTGTGTTGGAGGACAGACACTGTACTGGTCATGGCAAGACCTCTATAAAGACGCTTTTGTTGAATTAGATCATATACTGTAAAGATTGGTGATATTTCACAGTACAGAGGTGACATTTTCCATGGTAAACGTCTCTTATCAATGAGATTGATGATATCACGTGGCCAAATTGGGTTTTGACAGGGCACAAGTGAAAAGCCTTATTCCCATAACAACAGAGCAGAAAGAAGTCTTTGTGGAGTTGTCCTTAATAAATTGACAAGGCCTTTTACAGCCTTTGATACAGGGCTGGCTGCCTCACACAATGGAAGGCATATAAATTTGCAGATGCCGTCTGGAAAGCTCAAATGTCAACGCTTTTGAACAACAGCACCCAGGCCCTGCAAGAGGAATAATTGATTGGCTCACCTTTTGTCTAAAGCCAGATATTCATCCAGCAGGACAAAAAGGAGGCAAAGCAAAAGATGAAAGAGTATCTTCTGCAGTCAGTGTGTGCTGTCGCTATTCATCTTCTCCTTTTAAGAAAAATGTTTTTTCACCATAATTACGCAGCTACACAGCACTACTCTAATAAACGTGCACCTCAGTTTGTCATCCATGCTGTTGACATGCGGTTACAGCTACATGCAAGTGGCTTCTAAGTTTTTACTCCATGCGCTGTAAGTTTGTGTGATAAAACATCCATTTGTGTGTTACATAATCACTTTAGCAAAGGATCAAGGAGCAGTTATTCAGATGTTCTTTGCATTTTGTATATGCAGATGAGGTAGTTAGAGCTGTATGGCTTGTGTGAAAGGGGAGACTCACAGTGCTCTGCCACAAACGCCATGTTTCTCTTTCATGTTACTTCTTAATGAAGCGACTTGAGTTGAGCAAATGAAGTGGTGAGATATGTTGCGTTTATAGTACTTACTGCGATTCATTGTTTGTATGTGACACAGACTGTGCGTGTTACACAGCTACTGTGTGTCTGTGTTGGCTATTGTAGCATCCAAACCACAGAATGAAAGAAAGAAGGCACCGAATTAAGATAACTTTCATGATCTGTGTGGTGAACCAGTAACTAACTGCATGGTCCTCTACAGTAAGCGCACGCAGAGCGCCTGAAATAGCTATCTCTCACACACACACACACACACACACACACACTATCAACAGGCCCGTTGTGAATGAAATGACAGTGAGTCACAGAGCTTGTGTTGTTTTTGGCAGTGGAACCAACAGGTGTCTGTTTTGTGTGAGGCACTCGTACACGCATACACAACTCTAGCACACTTCAGAAGTCTCACCAAGCCACACAGTACCTAGTTGTCTCTTAACTGTATTCAGCGGCTAGTGGTAATTTAGGTTTGTCTTGTATTCTTGCATTGTGTGTCTCTCTCTCCCTCTTTCCCGTCTAAACCGTGCGATTCATTTCCAGCCTCTGCAATTTTCCTCTCCAGCAGCAGAAAGGAGCAAAAAGAAAAGGAAAAAAAGATGACAAAGAAAACACAGGACGTCTCTCTTCCCTCGGTCCTGTTATTGTACCAAATAGCCAAGCAATAATTTTTTGTCATTGGTTTACTTCTAAAAGCCCATTTGACGTGGTCCTGAAAAGAAAGCAATAAAGAAACCTTTTCAGCGGCACTGAATGAGCGAGCGAAGCAGAAATGAATCCCTGTGGGACGTTGCGACCGGAGAGGCCTTTTTATTTTCTTTGCTCTGGTAATCAAATGGAGCTGAAATGAAAATGGAGTTTTCTATGAAAATAGGGGCCTTTGTTGGCTTTGGAAGGCTGGTAATTCATAAACAATAAGCCAGCTCCCTTTGTTTGGGTTATAATATATTCCTGCTGCTCTGAAAGAGGTCTCTCTCTGCACACACACGTACGTGGACGCACACACATCGAAGTCAGGGTAAAAGCCAAAGCGAGGCAGCAGGGGAAGAGGAAATATAAAAGGAGGCAGAGAGGCAGGCTTTCCATTCATCCTCCTGGCTGAGAGACGGCAGGACGCTCGACTCCTCAACCTGTCCATCCTTCACCTCTCTTTCTCTGCTCTCGCCATCAACCTCTTCTTCTCTGTTGGTACCAGCACTCACACAATTCCTGTCACACCTCGCAGGCCTTTTTTTTTTTTTTTTCCAAAAAAAAAAAAAAAAAGTCAACTCAATGGGTTTGTCTTGGACGACCAACAGGTGTGAATGGATTACTTTTCTCTCAGAGTGCAGCACACTTGTCATTCAAAGGAGACATTTTCCTTCACGTGGACGATTATGGATTACGTGACGTGATGGAGGCATCTCTGATTTAATTTCTTTTTAATTCATGTCTGAATCTTGGAGGATCACATGCAAAATCACGGACAATGTACCGTTGACATAGTTCACCTCACTGGAGCAATACTTCAGAATTTGGATGTCTGTGTCATGCACTGGGGAATTTACAGTTACTCAAGGCAGTGGGAGCAGTAAGAAGACACAGAGTCATACTTTGTACCGTCACTATGAACTTTGGGTGGAAACTGGGCAGACGTGAGCATACCTGAATATTTACATACAGGATTTGTGGATGTGGATTGAGCCAAAATGATGTAAGTGCCAACATCATGTACATTTAAATTTGAACTGTTTGCATGTCAAACAAGCAAATATAAGGTGAGACCATCATGAGACACTCAAACTGTCCACTACAAGCCAGTAACTTGCATCATGTGTGGAATTTCAGTCAGCTTGTGGGCGATCTATAATAAAACGCAGTATCAGCCCATGAACAGGTTATTGTTATGAGTTGTTATGCAGCCAATATTTGAGTCACCAATAATAAAGAGTTAAAAGGAAGAGGTCAGGAAAGTTGTGACTTAGTGGAACATTGATTATTGTGATTGCAGGTTTGATGGTTCATTCGCCAGCTCTCATATGTCAAACAGTTTCTGGGTATGACACTGAAACCCAAACGGTCCTCAGTGGACAGGCCAGAACCAAGCAAGCTCACAGCCATTAATGCTTGTGTTTGTATATGTTTGTTTGTGGAGATATTTTGCCTACGGCTTTAAATAGCTGCTTTGAAGATTAAGATGTTTTAGAGTTAAGAACTTAAAAGTAGATTTATCATGTCAATGATGGGTTCTATAGAAAGAAAGTTCTGCTTCATACAAAAGGCAGTCCGTCCAAATCAGAAAAGAGGTGTTAAGTTTGTCGGTGTTCAGCTCAGGAAGATATTCAGCATTTATACACTTGTAGATGATGACAAACCAGACTTTTCTACTAGAAATGATGTTTACATGCTACAGAAACAGAAATTGCTGTATGCAGTATTTTAGTTTTTCAGTCTAGGATGGAGGTTACTACTGTACATGATGGTACTGTGCAGAAGTTGTTGAGGTGGAGAGTGTGTGAGAGATTTAAGTTTCTGAAAGACTCTGGTACATTTAGTGGTTGTGGCTTTTGTTAAACTCATGCTTTAGGTCAACTAAAGCCTATTGGCAAGAATCTAGCGAATTCAGTACATAGTGATATCTTGTGACTTTTTTCTGTCATAATATGAAGACTACACCACCATATGCATATTATCTACAAAAAGTTTTGTACAACACTACCCTTTGATAAAATATAACACATTTACTGTTGCAAATTAGCAGCATAAAGATACATTTCTACCAGCAACTTATATTCAAAGCAATTTGTCCAGGCTGATGTGAGGAAGGAAGCAGCACCTCTGAAAGCAGATCTTTATGTTCCATCTGCACTGAGCATTTTAAAGTCAAATTTAAACTCAAATAAAACAGATTTTGTTGGTTTTGTTCATTTATCCAGCAACAAATATATAGCAGATAGAGCTTGTTGGGAGTTATTACTAAACACTGAGTGTATATGTATTAAATATAATCAGATTATACTACACGGCACTTTTACTGATCTACTGTGAAAATTAGCTGAAAAAGGAGGGAAGGAAGGAATCTAATCAAATCTAATCTATAATCTAATCAAATCTAATCTATAATCTAATGTTCTCAGTGCCATTCAGTCTAGACGAATTCATTGAGAATCAGTTTTTGTTCTTATTAAGCTCATTCTGAAACAGTTTGAAGACATTTCATAACTAAAACCTATATATAATGTAACAGTTGTTGAACAGCGGCGAGCCATCCTGTTTGGTAGGTTCTGGGTTAGTAGCAGGGAAACGGTGCATCGTTAAGGTCTCTAGCAGTAGACACTTACTTCTAAAAGTAGACACTTATGTTATTTATTTAGTCTATCTACTGATGTTAAAACAGTGTCTAATTGTTGTCACTGAACTTTGTGTGTGTATAGTTCTCTACTGTTTAGTCACGTTAGCTGCTGCTGCTCAGGCTGACAAGCTGTAGTTTCTGTCCGGTTGAAGCTCCCATCTGAAAGTGAGAGAATAAATGTGGTTATTGATCAA
>OMLM01014419.1:0-15408 GCA_900302695.1 Helostoma temminkii
GATGGAGCCTCTCTCTCTCTCTCTCTCTCTCTCTCTCTCTCTCTCTCTGTCTGTCTCTCCTCTGGATTCAACCCCACCCTGAGCCGCTGAGGCTCATGGGTAATGTAGTTTAGAAGGAACCAGAATTCAAACTGTGCTGACATGGGAGTCACATGGCAGCGGTTTAGGGCTCATTATATCTTGTGACAGTGTCACCTAAAGTCAGACCAGAACCAGAACCAGGGTCTTTATGTTCTGATGGAACCTGAGTAATACATTTTTTTAAAAATTAAATCCGTCAGATTTTTGTTCTTTGTGTTAAACTATCAGTGAAACACACAGTTTATGTCCAAACACATTTTTATTGGCCACCTGCTGTTCAAACCATCAGTCAACACAAACACAGTCAGTTCCTGACGAACCGGACCCACCTGTCCTGAGTGCAGCAGGTAACCAACTGCTGAAATTAGGACCCGAAAGTTTTTTCTCCGGTCAGATGTTCGTCATGGATGAAAGTTCACTTTACATAGAACCTAAATGGTTCTGTCAGAACCAGCTGATCAGAAGTTAAACCATCTACCGGTGCGAGGGAACGTGTGGGTCTGATTGTGATGGTGATGATGATGATGATGATGACGATGATATCTTAGTAGACATATTCATTTCTTTCCGTTGCCAAAAGGGTCGGTGGTGGCGCTGCCGGCCTTCTCATCCCCTCGCTGCAGGTCGGAGCCGAGGTTGGCCGTCGCACAGGTGGCGAGGAAGCAGCGTTTTAAGAACACAGTTGGGGACCCTGGTCTAAAGATAAGATTAGTCCAATGAGGTCAAAGGTGAGGTCAAAGACCTGCAGTCACACCTGCACACAGGTAAACATCTTCTAATTTCAAACCTGAATTTACTCACAGATGAGGAAAAAAGGTTTCGTTCGTGGTTCTGTTCCTAAGAAAAACAAACCCAACTCAATATAAATTATTCTGTATTAACACTGAACATCAAAATAAGACCTGACATTAATCACTGCCTGACCTGACGTCCAGTGAGTCGTTGAATCTGCAGAAGAACAAAAACGGTTTTAACGTGTTTTAAGAAAAGAAAAATAAACTACTGGACTGGAAGTGCAACACAGAGGCTGTGTACAGATATAAATATTCAGAAACAGTATTTTGTTTATATATATTAAATGCAAACACTTTCTCAGAACTGTTTTATTAAAACAAGATAAATAAATGAACCAGTGTTTAATCTTTTTATTATCTGATATGAAGCTTGTGATGTTTTTCTTATATTTAAACATTTGGGTCAACAAATAACTGCAATATTGCTGCTACTACTACTACTGTTACTACTGATGCTACTACTGCTACTACTACTACTGTTACTACTGCTACTACTACTGATAGTAATGGGAAAATATGACGACTGTATCAACATCATCACTGTAACATAACATTTTTTTCCTGAGTCCTGACTCACACTCACCTGGTGACGTTTCCCTCCTCGTTCGGCAGCTGAGGCGCCACCTGGTCGTCATGGCTACAGACAGGAAACAGTCATCAATGGCTGTGATTAGAAATCAAATTCAGGTCACGGATTCACCTTCAGACTTAGACTCTGGTCTCACCTGGGGAGAACAGGTGAAGGACGAGGAGCAACAGAAACAATCAGCAGCAGCAGCACCACCATCATCATCCTCAGAGCGAAGAGCTGAACTGGCTTCATGGTGTCAGAGACAGAACCGCTCTGGGACTGACCCTGGTTTTATACTGGACTCAGTTTCAGATCCCAGAGTCCGAAGGTCGTTTGTTCTGTCGTCAGGTGACTGATGAGCGTCAGGTCAATATTTACATTCTCAGCACCTGTGACCTCGGCGCTTCACTCACGTCACAAAGGACCTCGGTCCAGGTGAAACGGGACCATGTAGTTCGTAGGTTTTAAAATAAATGTACAGGTGTGTAAAGGTGTGTAAAGGTGTGTACAGGGGTGTACAGGTGTGTACAGGTGTGTACAGGTGGGCAGTGATGCATGAGGAATAATCATCAGAATAAAATCCTGAAGCAGCTGACTCAGCTTCAGACGACTGATGATTTACATCATGAATTCTCAGTGTTTGGATCTGATGAGGACGAACTGAATGAAAAACACGAAGCAGAACTTCACAGTCAACAACATTTATTTCATTTATAAGTTAAATCATCTGAACAAACACAGGAACTGAAACACGTTCAGCAGCTTGCAGGAAACTAAAGGTTCCGGGTTTCCACAGGGACACATTCATCACTGTGCACAAACAACACCAGGGACGTTTCAATGAATCACCAGGGGAACAAACAGCCCGTCAGTCTGGGGGCCAGGGTCCGTCCGTCTACCGGAAGTCTTCAGCAGAGAACATGCCCTTGGCTCGGCGCAGGATCGAGTCCTTGGACGCGTCGTACGGATGCTCTTTGGACGGGATCTCGAGCACGGCCGGGATGGACTGCATGTGGGCGTCGATGGCGTGACGGATCATCTCTGCGATGAACTGGTTGATGAGGATGATGCCGATGTCGTTACGCGCCAAGAAGCTCCTGCACAGAGGACATGACGACACCAGACTCCATGAACATTTCTACTGAATTATTTCAGTGGTCTTATGATGAAGGTTATTACATGTATGAATGAATTAAACATTTAGAAAATGTGACAGGCCTCAGTGAACAAACATCAGAACATCTGCTTGTCTATTAGTTTTCTGAAAACACATTCAAATGGTTTATTTTTAATGAGATTAGCTCAATGATCAAACTCTAAAAGTCGGTTTTCTTCTTTAAAGTTGAAAATGAGCACTTTAAAAACTAAGAACAATCTGTAGAAACATTTTCTTTTCATTAATAACATCATATTTACAAATTCAGCTCATAAAAACATTTCCAACATCTAAACAGAAAGAAGTTTGATGGGAGGGAACATCTTTATAAAGTAACAGTCGGAGGAATCAGGATAAATCCGGTTAATAATATATTTATTTAACATGAAGTTTTCATGATTAATGACATGTTTGCAGTCAACAGTAAAACACTGAACTGGTGTCAGGGTTCCAGGATAAACACATTTATTTACTGTACAGAGAAGCTAAATGTGGGACAGATGACCTCTAAGACCAGAGACCAAACTCTGTTGAAATTTACACTAATTTATACTTAATGATAGAAAATGTGAAAACGTTCTAAAAGAAATTCACTAACAATGTTTTATTTGATTAATCTTTTGCTTTCTGGATAATTCTGTTCAGAGTTTACATTCGACCCTGATGGTAAAACCGAATATCCGTTGAGGAAATCAGTAAATTAATACACGAATAAAACTTTAAAATGACAGATTTCTGAGTGGAGTCCGGTTGAACAGCCCACAGTGTCTTTAATGTTAAAATGACAGATTCCTGAACGGAGTCTGGCGCATCTGTTCTTACTTGAAGGTCTCCTCGATCTCCGTGATGCTCGTGTCCTTCTCCACCACCAAGAAATTCGGTTTTCGGTTCTTGTTCAGTTCACCGATCCCGCCGAGCAGGAAGCCCGTGCACGTGTCCTCGTCACCGATAACGGCGATCAGTTTCCCGCGGCCGGCCATCACGGAGGCACAATTTAACGTTTAACGGAGAAACTGCGGAAATTTTCAGCTTCTCACTGACGGATCATATGATGGTCAGCTGACCGACACTTCCGGCGGTGAGCAAGGAGCGCGCGCCCTGCTGTCCGGAGGGAAACAGTCAAACTAAAAATAAAAACTCAGATTGAAATGAGACGAGTTTAAAGCTGGAAGCGCCAATAACACGTTAATGTGACTTTATATAAAACTAAACTGCATAAAATCTGACACACCGCGCTGCCTTCAGGGGCTCGCCGAAAAACAAGCTTTAGTGTTTACGGCTTCACTTTTGGTTTTGTTAACAACAGCCAACTAGTACTGTCACATGTGAGCTATATTCAAGATTCAAAAAACTTTATTAGACCCAGAGGGAAATAGTTTTGCCTGTTACAGTTGCGCTCTCATTAAAGAAAGGAAAGGAAAGAACCACTCCCAGAAAGATTCATGGCAACACAAATATCAATGAGAACACAAATCAAAAATGTACAATATTGACATTAATAGTGACAAAAGATATAAATATATATACGCATTAATTAAGACTGAATTTACAGAAAGATGTGTATAGTTTTTATCATACCAATGTGTGATAGAAAATTTATATATTTAAAACTAACTTGAAAAACAAAAGCTACAGATTTCCGACAGCACCTGAAAGCCTCAGCGGTCACGTGAAAATCACAAGCAAAAAGCGGAAATGCTGCTGGGCTACAACAATTAGTGAAACAGAAGAAGAAATGGTGAGTTTAACAGTTTGTTTTTATATTTTTTGATTTTTATATTACTACATATTTTTTTCCTCACAGTCTCTGAATGGCTGTTAGCCTGTTAGCCTCAGACTTTGTAGTTAATGCTGATTAGCTGTTAGCCTTTTAGCTCCAGACTTTGTAGGTACTGCTAAATAGCTGTTAGCTTCACCGACTCTTCTTTTCAGACGACTGCGGCTCTGACTGCGGGTCTGGAGCGGATCCCGGATCAGCTCGGGTACCTGGTCATCAGCGAGGACGGAGTTCTGGCCGTAAGTGATTTCTTGGTTCATTTTAAACAGTGACAGACCAAACTGCATTCACATTTTTGTCCATTTAAGATCTTCAGTTTTCCTCATGATCACTCAGAAAAACAAGATTAGCACCCCCATAAATGATTAAAGTATAGTTCAGTCAAATTCAGCCTCATAGCGACTGTTTACATTCCACCCATGAACTGTACCCAGATGGGCTGTTTACTGTCGCTGGAGATGTCAACCATGCAAATCTCAGGTCACTTCTCCCGAAATTCCATCAGTTTGTGGACTGAGGGTAGCCCCGCCCCCACCTGGATACATCTCTGTCATGCTGATCCCAGAATACAGACCAATTGTGAGGCAGGTGAGAACCTGGGGAGACATCCCTGCTCCTCAGGACATGTTCAGGTGGGCTGTAACAAACAGCGACCACATTAACTTGGCATCAGTGACCGGTGACATCAGGAAGTGCGTCAATGATGTCACTGTCTCCAAACCTATCACTACACGCCCCAACCAGAAACTGAGGTGTCCATGCTGCTGAGAGACAGAGGCTCCGCCTTCCGAGCAGGTGACAAGGCGGCCCTGAGAACAGCGAGGTGGTAGTGCACATGTCAACAGGATCCGCGGACACTTCCAGCATAGTGGAGATACACGGCGCACGTGGCAGGGCATCCAGTCCATCGCCAACCACAGGAAGACACCACCAGCCTGTGACAGCGAGGCCTCACACCAGACAACATCCCTGGCAGAGAAGGTGCCGATCAGGTGGCAGATGTTCTCACAGAAACCTTCAACATCTCTCTGAGCAGCGCCGTTGTCCCTTCAAGATCGCAACCATCACCCGTGTCCCAAAGAAATCACCAGCGTCCTGCCTCAACAACTACCGTCCTGTTGCACTCACACACATCATCATGACGCACATTAAGACCTTGCTACCACCTACACTAGGACGACGCCATCACCTCCACACTGCACCTGGCACTCACTCGTCTGGACAGTAAGGACACGTGTTCGAATGCTGTTTATAGACTTCAGTTTTCGGTCATCCCACAGCAACTCATCAGGAAGTTGAGCCTGCTGGGCCTGAACACATCCTGGACTTCCTGACTGGAAGACCGCAGCCAGTCCGGATCGAGAACGGTATCTCCAGCACCACCACACTGCACACTAGAGCCCCTCAGAGCTGCGTGCTCAGTATATTACGAACCTTGACCCACAACTGTGTAGCAACACACAGCTTGAACCACATAATTAAGTTATGTGTCTGTGTTGGGTCTGATCAGGAAAAACGATGAGTCAGCGTAGAGACGAGGTGCAACAGCTAACGGACCGGTGCATGAAGAACAACCTGTCTCTTAATGTTAAAAACCAGGGAGATGGTGGTGGACTTCAGGAGAACACAGAAAGACCATGTGTAACGCAAGCTGGTCCCAGAACACCCGCTCCGTCGCCAAGAAGGCCCGACAGCTTCTCTACTTCTGAGGAGGCAGAAGCCCATCTCCCACCACCCATCCACCACTTTACAGGGCAGCACAGAGAACATGCTGAGCAGCTGCATCACTGCCTGGTCTGGGAACTGCACAGTATCGGACCGTAAGACCCAACAGCTGAGTACAGCTGAGAAGGTCATCAGAACCTCCCTGCCATCCATCACAAGCCACAAACTGGATCACACACTGTTCAACCTCCTGCCTTCTGGAAAAAGCATCAGAACATCCAGACTGTAACAGCTTCTTTCCTCAGGCGATCGAACACTCAGGGACTGAAATGTCACATTAAAACACACACACACTTCTCACTCCACAGTCAGAAGCTGCTCATGTTTGCTTATATATTGACTAACCCAACTTTTCTGTTTTTTGTTAGTTGTTTACCTTTTGATAGTTATGACACTTGTGTAATGTTTAGAAATTTGTCGTTGTCTCACGTTGTTTCACTCTCTACGTGACTGAATAGGGTTGACGTGACAATAAAGAACCTTGAAGCTTAAACTAGTAGAGTTTATTCTGTGCTGCAATTAAAGTTTTAAAAACTGATTAATTATTCAAATAAACACAATGAAGTTATACTGGATAATTGACTATCCTTTTAGAAACCCCAAAGTATTTTTTCATTGAGTTTCTTTGAGGATTAATTGTTTAAATTGCTTATTTTTTGAATGGAGTTTGGTTTGGGTTAGTCAGTTGCAGCAAGGTGATGTCATTGTTACTGAGTTGAACAAGAAATCCTCATAGGAATGAAGACATGACCTTTGACCTCTGCACCTGTTCAGTCTGCAGGTGAGCTGGAGAATGACGAACACACAGCAGGCGTATTGATGCAGATGGTTCGAACAGCGTGTCGCTTCAGGTTACCGGGATCAGCTGATCCATGCTTCAAACGCATGTCAGGTAATAAGTGGTGTTCATGTACATAGATGACACGCAGGTAACCTCTGACTCACCTGTGTGTATGTTTGTTTCTGTCCTCAGTGATTCTGGAGGATTTCGTCTACACAGTGACGGTTTCAGGTCAGAAAGTGTTTGTAGTAAAACGTCAGAACACCCAACATGAACCGATCAACGTGTGACAGCCTGAAGATGATGATGATCACAGTGTTCTGATCCGTTTCTGTTTAACATGTTTTGGATCCTGTATATTTTACTTAATAAAAGATTGTGTGCTGGAGGCTGTTGTTACTGACTCAAACTGATTCAACAGTTTCTTTGACGTGAATCACGGAATCAGAGTTTTGTAAAGAACCTAAATGACAGAAACACATCGATGTTTACGTCACCGTCTGCTGCAGCTGAGAGACGGACTGGCAGCAGTAAAACTGATCCCCATCCACCTGAACCTGCTTCAGCAGTGTGCTCAGGATCCGGTCAGTCCAGCAGAAGCCTGATCCTCTAACTGTATCTATGACAGGAGCGTGTGGACAAACAGCATGTTGTTGCTCTGATGTTTCCTCCAGTTGGAACTAACCTGTGTAAGTAGGTTTTCTTCATTGAAACCAGACGTGGAACAAATATTTCAGAATCACGGGGTCAGTTTAAACGGGTGAGTAAAGGTGATCTCTTCAAGGCGTATTGCCAAGTGTCTCTTACCGAAAAGGCAAAGGAAAGGTTTGCGTTCGTCACCCCCTCTGGTTTGTTCTCCTGGACCGTTGTGCCTATTGGTTGGTGAAATGCTCCTGCAACTTTCCAGCGACTGACGAACAGTGTTGTTTCTGGGCTGGAGTGTTGATGATGTGGTCTTTCTGAAACTTGGAAGAGCATGTGCAGTGTGTGCTCTTTGGTAGGTTGGTCTGGGCACAGACAAATGTGAGTTTGCTCGAGCTACTGTAACATATTTGGGGAAGGTGGTGGCTCGAGGACCAGTTTGACCAGTGCAACAGTGGTTTGGCTGTGCAACAGTTTCCTCAACCAAAAAGGAGCTGATGCATTTTTTTGGGAATGGCTACTGGATACTACTGTGGCTTTTGTACAAACTTTTCCTCCATAGTTTCTCCTTTGACTGACGTGTTGAAGACCCAAGCTAAGTTCATTTGTACTCCACATTGTCAGAATGCTTTTAATAATAATTGATACTTTATTGATCCCCTTGGGGAAATTGTTTGGACAGCTGCATGTATAAAACAGCACTACTACAAGGTTTCGGTGTCTTGTCCAAGGATACCTCAGCATGTAGCCACGGGAGGACTGGGAATTAAACCTGCTAACTCAGGTTGAAAGACTACTGCCCTACCAATTGAGCTACATGGCGCTCAAGTGTGTAAAAGCCTTATTCTGTTGAAATTCAGTCCTGGCTGCTCCATCGGCCTCTTAAGCTTCAGGCAGATGCCAGTCAAGTGGGTGCCGTTCTGTTACAGGAGAATGAGGAGGGGGTCGATTGTCCGTCGAGTTTCTTTTCTAGGAAGTTTGACAAACATCAAGACAACTAGTTGAGACAGAGGCTTTGGTGTTGATTTGGGCTCTAGAACATTTTGAATGTTATGTGAAATCTGCGAACTGTGGATTAAGAAGTTACAAATTCACCAGAAGTTAAATCCACAGAACAAAACTAAATGTCTCCTGTCACTTTGATTTTGTGAAAAGAATCTTTAGTGTAAGTTAATCACAAACTCCGGTTAACAGATCATGATTTATAACCAGTTTAATCAGTGACTTCAGTTTAATTGAAGTCACGTTAAACTGTTTTCACACGACGTGAAAGAAAATGAAACGAAACACGACAAACAGAAAAACCTTTATTGCATCATCGTCTCTGTTTCTTCTTCACATTAACGAGGAAATAACGAGGCCTCAGGCTCTGGAATGAGTCATCACAGGTAACTGTCACCTGTCCTAAACCCCGCCCTCTGCCTACAGGTAACTGTCACCTGTTGTAAGCCCCGCCCTCCTATTCCACTTCCTGTCACGTGATTCAGTTAAAACATGCGGATTAAAAGAAAACAGATCTGCAGAACACCTGCAGGAAGAACAGAAGAAGAGGATGATGGGAAATCAAGGTGAGCTCAGAGTCCATGACATCACTTCCTCCTACAGACACATTTATAACTTAAAAAAACAAAACAAAAAACAAAACAGTCCTGTGAAACGCCGCTCTTCTTCATCTTCCTCCTCCTCCTCCTCCGTTTGTACACGGTGACATCACTCAACGACATCATCAGCTGCTTCCTGTTACCTGTCAGGTGCTCTAACGTTTCGACAGCTCATTGGACAGCCAGTCCAGACCCTCGTACAGACCCGTACCCTGAGTGGCACAGGTGGCCTGGACGTGCCACTGAGGAGGGAACAGACGCATGATGAGACACACCTGGACAGGTAACAACTGTAATAACCGTGTGCTCTTATTTTGAAATATGCGTCATGAAACATCTGGATGTAAACACCTGGGTACATTAACGAGATAAATAACATTGAACGCATCGTCTCAGCGACTGTGAATCGATCTGATCAGAGACGGCCACAGGTTTCAAAATAAGAGCACCGTATTAATTAAACACACACTGATCACTGATCGTGTATTGGTGATCGATCCTTACAGTTCTGCTGCGCAGGCTGTGCAGACCCAGTTTGTCGGTGAGTTCACTGACTCCCATCGCGTTGGGAAGATCCTGTTTGTTAGCAAACACCAGAAGAACCGCGTCCTTCAGCTCGTCCTCCTGGATCTGCAGCGAGAGTCATGTGACCATGATGTCACAACAAACATAAATTGGCAAAAAAAGCACGGTTGTCCCCTTTTACTGTATTTCAAACAAGATAAAGGAACTGCATTTTAAAATCTAAATCTAAAACTATTTTTATCCTTTTTTGAAAGGACACAGTGAAATACATTTCAAATCAAACAGGCCAGACAGTAGCGAATGGGGTTAAAGATATTATCACAAAATATGAAAATAGTAATCATCAGTATGTCATATTGTAAACCTTATTCTTTTGATGGGCAAATTTTATATTCATACAACTAGATGCTCCAAGTATGTTCCAAATATAAACATATATAATACTTATATAAACTTATATTTTAACTCTGCTGAAAGTCTGCTGAAAAATAAAGAGTATACACACGACATATGACGAATTGTTTACCAAATCCCCTGATTTCTTGTGATTAGTATTTTTTTTCTTTTATATATATGTTTATATTTTTGTATCGTAGCGTAATTGTTATGATTTTTTTGATTTTTTATTTGTATTGTTCTTGTGATGTAATTCAATCTTGCACCATATTTGTTTTAAATTTGCAATAAAAAAAAAACAAACACCGACAGTAAACACATTTACCTTTTGTCAGGGTCTAAATATTTACTGGTTCTGGTTCTGCCGAGTCACGGGCAGAGAAAATATTAACCATTGAACGTCACAGTTTAAGATCTCGTTTGTATAAATCTGAAAATATTCAAACATAAAGTCCACAGACTAGAACACAGATATAATCCAGACTCAGTAGAACTCAGTAGAACACAAATACCTCACCATCTTGGAAAGTTCCTCTGCAGATTCTGCTACTCGCTCTCTGTCGTTACTGTCGACCACAAAGATCAGACCCTGTTCAGGAAGCACAGGTCAGAGGTCAGATGAATCAGGACTAACGACACCCCTGGACTCTGGACTCCTGAGGGTCCAGGACTGACAGACTGATGACATCACCTAAGAAAAACCTGCGGTGCATTCAGCGACCTTACAGAGTGTAGTTCATCTGTGCCTGTGGTGCGTTCACAGGCCTTTGTAATATCCAGCATAAAACCTTTTTTTGTTTTTATTGTCCAAAAACGTTTATAACTAAAGCTGCAACTAGCGATTATCGTTTTTAATAAATCACTACTAAATATCGACTAGCTGACTAATCCTGTGGTTAACTTTCCAATAAACAACCAGAACGTGTCAGAAAACACTGACAGCCGTTCGCACTCTGTAGTGTCCCTGAACGCACCAAACACACAGTGATGAAGCAAAGCTAATGCTAACACGGTTATTCACATGTGAAAGGTTCATTAAACCGACGTTAAGGCGAATCTGTGTCGTTTAGTTTTACACATATTTACTTGGAGTTTCAGCGCGACGCATGAAGATGCTGCAGATGAGGCCCGGCGGGCTCACGGTTCTGAAAACAAGGGGACAGACGTGTTCTAAATCATCTAAACTTCAGGTGTAACAGCTTAGTCTCTGCCGTGACGCAGTGCATTCTGGGATACGCAGTTTTGGCTCCCATAAAAAAGGCGGGGCAGGAACACTCTAGGGGGTCGGATCCATACTTGGAACTGGATCAGAACCTGGCCAGTGACCGAAGATGCTTCTCATTCTGTTGTGAAACAACCTTGTATCGGTTCGTTCTAGAGAGAACTAGGTTCTAACCCGGAACCGTCTTGATGGAGACAGAAGGTTTAGTCCCTGTTCAAGGTCAGAAACCGAGACCTGGGTCCAAATTAGAGCCGGATTGAAAATGGAAAGTACTAGGTACCTGTAGCAAAAACTGAGATTCTGCTTGTTCGTTCTGAATTGCAGAACCAATGCTGCGCACATTATTTGTTTGGATAAGTTCTAGCATGTGGTAGAAACGAGTCCGAGTGGATCAGCACCTCAAGGAACCCGCAGGAGAACCAGGAACCATTCTCTGGCAGTAAAGGTGTACGAAAGGACGGAACCTTCTGAGCTCTCGTTAGTCAGGGACCAAAACGCTGGTCTGGCTGAGCAGGTTCACTGAGACCGGCGCTGGGTCTGTGGTGGCCCAGAAAACTGATGCTCACAGAGTCCGCCGGGACCGAGTCACGCTCACTGAGGATGACTACGGTGTTCTCGTTCTGTACCTGTGTGGTGCTTCTGGTTCTGTACCTGTGTGTTCTGGAAGTAGTGTCTCCACAGAGGTCGGATCTTGTCCTGACCACCGACGTCCCAGACTGTGAAGCAGATGTTTTTGTACTCGACCGTCTCAACGTTAAAACCTGCAGCACAAACAACACGGTCTTTAGTAGTCCTCCGTCACCGACCCAGATCTAGGTTCTGGTCACTGTGAACCAGAACCTCCACTACCCAGATCCAGGTTAATCTCAGAACTCTGGATTTTCTGTCTGAAAATTCACCAAAACCCAATAAAGTCTTTATCTGATGATGCACTGCTGGTTCTGATAAGACCTGATCCATGGTCCGGTCCAGTCCTGACTACCAGAACCGAACTGGAACATCCTGAAGTTCCTGGTCCGACAAGTCCAGACTGTTTGTTCAGAGTCAGTGGGAAAAAACACTGAGCAGATACTTCAGTGTAGTATTCCTCATTATATACTGGTAGTACTGGTAGTACTTTAGCTACATTTTTATTAAGTGAAGTAAACACAAGTAAAGTTTGACATGTTGGTACTAAATGTGGTATTAGTACTACTGCAGTATTTGAGTACTTTTGATGTAAACAAACATTTCACATTAACAACATTAGTCAATAATTAATGAAGTTACAACAGTGAATCAATATGTATCAATAGTGCTACTGATTGATTAATTGATTACCGATAGTTTAGCGATAGTGGGGATGCTACAGATCGATTACTGATAGTTTAGCGATAGTAGGGATGCTACAGATCGATTACCGATAGTTTAGCGATAGTAGGGATGCTACAGATCGATTACCGATAGTTTAGCGATAGTAGGGATGCTACAGATCGATTACTGATAGTTTACCGATAGTCGGGATTGTGGTGACGATCTCTCCGAGCTTCAGTTTGTACAGGATCGTAGTTTTTCCAGCTGCGTCCAAACCCACTGAAACAGAACAAAAACCAGTTTAAACAAGACAAACTGACTTTAGTTACCAACTTCGGTTTCGGCTTCACTCTGGTTCAAACTGCACTTAGTAAATACAAACAGTGTTTTGATTTTAGCAGTTCCGACACCTCCGCTAGCCACGTTAGCTAAGAGCGTTAGCTCCTAAGGCTAACTGTGTTAGGCTCAGTTTTAACAACTCGGAGTTTAAGTTCAACCAGCGCGGACTTTTTAACCGACACCAGGATAATCTGAGTGTGGCAGAATATAAAACCTATCCACTGTAAACTGAGTTTAATCTACTGCCGCTGCCGGTGCCGGGCCGGTTAGCTCGGAGCTAGTTAGCCTAGCCGCGGCGCTCACCCATCAGGATCCGCATCTGCTTCTTCCCGAAGAACTTAGAGAACAGCGACGAGATCGTGAGACCCATTCTGGTTAAAATGTGCCGGTTCCGCGGCGGGAGAATTAAAAACCTAACGGCGGAGAATGTCAGCCGGTCAGTCCGGTAGCAGCTGCTGTCAGAGCCGAGAACAGAGCGGAGAAAAACAGAGAGAAACCGGAGTGGGCGCAGCTCCGCCTCGGTGCCACGTCCAGGCCAACGCGGAATAATTGACGTCACAGAATTGTAAAAACTTTATTAACACAAAAGACTGTGATGCGTTCACTGTCTACTGAAAATATTGTAAAACTGTAGAAACCCTTTTATAATACATACAGAGTGATTTTTTTAATTATTATTTTCCCTACTTTATTAGCAAAATATACTACATGTTTATTAGTAATCTGATGACACTCAGTTTACAGGGTCACACTCATCGTCCTGTTAGACATTCTCTTCACTTCCACTACACTCTTCCTTCAGGATTATCCCTAGACCATTTCTTTCCATATCTGAATTTTTACTTTATGAGATTCATGTGTGATCGATAAGTTATTGAAAACACATACAGTCAGTTATTTTTACAAAAATAAAACAGTAAAACTGCAGTTTATCAACGTCGTGATTTATAATATTCTTGACAGGTGTAAACGCAGCAGCGGATTCCCGCCTCCTCAGTCCTCACTTCCGGTTCAGTCCAACATGGCGACTGTTTGCGGACGAGGTGAACTCCGAGTTTAGATTTTTATTAAAACATTTTTTTTGTTTTATTCTTGATGAAATGGTAAAAATCTGATATTTTCAGTTTGATTCGAGCTCGAAGTTTGTCTCTGACCGAGTGACCGGATCAATGAGGTAAGAACCGGACAAAAGTCGGTTTTAATGCCGGTGTTTGCTCATAAATGTCAAAGTTTGAAGTCAGTTTGTTCAGTTTCTGTTGTTTAAACTGTCACAAATCTGTAGCTGTGTGCTTCATTAAGCTTCAGTAACTTTATTAAAAGCCTGAGCTGATTCATTCATAGGTTGTGTGAGTGATACTGTCACATATGTTTGACATAAAGAGTAAATTAAAGTGTTGAAGCACAAAATTATTAAATAAAATAAGCAAAATAACAGACATGTTTGTAGTGTAATGACACTAATTTAATATTTTATAATTGGGTCTAATATTTAAACAATCCGATACATTTCAGACAAACTCCTCACTCTACTCAGGTTAGTTATTCAGCAGGTTCTAACATGGTTCTAAAGAAATGTCACTTTCCAGAAACCAGCAGACCCACATCATCATGACCAGTCCCAGATGAAATAGTCGTGCTGGATCCAGCCCGATCCGATCCTGACCGCCAGAGTTATGGAGAAGTTCGGGATGAGTTTCGGAGGCGGCCCCAGCAGGAAGGAGCTGCTGGACACCATCGAGTCCCAGAAGAAGCAGCTGGTCCAGTACCAGACCCGCTTCAAGGACGTGGTCCGGGCCTACAAGAGCCTTCTGAAGGAGAAGGACGCTCTAGAGGCCAGTCTGAAGGTCCTGACGGTGACCCAGGAGCTAGACCTGAACCAGTCGGGTCGGGTCACCACCACCGCCCCAGACCTGCCGGAGGACGGCTGCTCCCTGCACAGCGAAGACAGCGTGGACACGGCAGCGTCCGTGGACACGCCCAGCGAGACCACCAGAGGAGATCAGTCCGAGGAAGAGCAGGAACTGG
Organism: Helostoma temminkii; assembly: GCA_900302695.1. NCBI lineage: Eukaryota > Metazoa > Chordata > Actinopteri > Anabantiformes > Helostomatidae > Helostoma > Helostoma temminkii. Next base: position 14,929 of record OMLM01014419.1, read on the forward strand.
GAGGGAAACCCAGCTCAGCGGTACGTTGACACACTGGATTGTCCCGTCCCGACACTGTTACTATTACTAAACTACTTACTGTACTCAGTTACTGTGACAGTAAAGGAGTACTCGGTTACCGTGACAGTGATGGAGTACTCGGTTACCGTGACAGTGATGGAGTACTCGGTTACCGTGACAGTGATGGAGTACTCGGTTACCGTAACAGTGATGGGTTAGGGTTAGGGTTAGGACTCGGTACTCAGTTACCAGTCCTTCTGGTCCAGGTGGTCCTGGTCCTGCTGCTGTAGCTTGTAGTTGATCTGAACCTCTGTACCTGCAGATCGAGGTTGGCTCCGAGAGCAGCGGCATGGGGGCGGAGCCTCAGCAGCAGATCATGCCCCCACCCGGCGCCGAGGCGGAACGACGAGTGGCCCAGCTGAAAAGCCAACTGAGCACGCTCACCGGCGCCCTGGCCACGGTGACGCAGGAGAAGTCTCG
>OMLM01014420.1:0-16803 GCA_900302695.1 Helostoma temminkii
GGCCTTACTGGTCGGGACAGCCACACTGGGCCTGCGCTGTCGGCAAGATACAGCTTCTGCCTCCACCTGCAGTGCAGCTTCCTTCCTCTTAAAGTGACGGCGGAAGAAAGTGTCCATGTTGGAGGTTTCAGGCTTCTGAAACACTCCTCTGTGGGGGCAAAGAGCAGTTAGCCTGAAACTAGAAGCTGATACTGAGCAGGATGTTACTACTACTGGACCACCTTGGTTAAAGCTCGATGGAAACCAGGAGTTGTACCTACAGTCATTGATTAACCAATAAAAACCTTTTCTGGGCTATTTCTCATCACTAAAATGATGCCTACAGCATTAGATAACTCTGTTAAGACAATTCACTTCACATTCACTTGCTGCCGTATCGAATCGTATCGTATCGAATCATATCGTATCGAATCGTATCGTATCGTATCGTATCGTATCGTATCGTATCGTATCGTATCGTATCGTATCGCATCGCATCGTATCGTATCGCATCGCATCGGATCGTATCGTATCGTATTGAATCGTATCGTGACACCCAGTATTTTGCTTCTCTGCAGTGAATCTCAGATTCGATTATAATGTTGTCACCTGGAACAGGTGAACAGAAAAACACAAGTTCAGCAGGCAAAGTGTAATTTATCCCTGTTTTTTTAATCAGGAGACACGTTTTGTCTCTGCAGCTTCATCACTTCAGGATGAACCAGGTTCAGATGTGTCTGACACGACGGATACAACATTTAAACACTTTGCCTCAAATGTTCTGTTTATAGGTTTTACAGAAACCAGAGAGGATATAATGATATATGGATTAGAACTAAATTATTCTACTGGATCTCTCGGTCTCTGAGGCTCACAGCTCAACGTTTATTCATTTTCAAAAACAGAGGGTCAGAACAGTCAAGTGTCACAAACAGACCCTTCAACCAGAAACCAAGAAGAACCGTTTTTCACACATTAACAAGGTCTAGTGCTTATACATATGTAATAATATTTTTCATGCACAGTCTCTCTGTGGAATTGATTTAAGAGCATTTACACTAAGGTTTCTTTGGAACCAACAGTGACTCACTCGCTCTGCAGCAGAAAGTAAAACATGAGATTAAACTGCAGCTCTCTAGCTCTGAACACTTTGTTAACACCCGGCAGGCAGCGGCTCTGCACAAGAGGTCGAAGCAGAAATCCAAACAGGCTTTTATTCGCCTCTTTTCTTTACGTCAGGCTCGGTTTTGTCCGTCTTTGAACGGCTCGTGTTACCGATCAGATCTCAGCTTTGACCTGCCAGGAACATGAATTATAAAACAGTCTGAGGAAGCGTGGAGCTTTCTGACAGCAGGGAGGACAGCACGGCAGCAGGAAGCCGTCATCGCCGCTGTGACAGGCAACAACTGTAATTAAGGCCACGGCTACACTCTGGTTTCTCACCCACCACTAACACTAAAACATTACACCAGTAATTAGTCTGTGACTGTGGATTCACTGATCCACCACCAGCAGCACAAACTGTGTCAGACCAGATTATATCTGCAGCTGCACTTGGATCTGCTGATCACCTGGATCAGGTGTGTTCGGTCGATCAGAGGCTGGAAGTCACCACTCCACCATTCAGATTACTGAACTGAACACACCTGATCCAGGTGATCAGCAGTAGGTCACAGACGTCACTGGAAGATACAGTGAAAACACTAGAACAAAAGTAGAAGTAAACACATTTGCCTGAAAGAAATGATTTGGTAACGGTGTGTTTAATGCAACTTATTATTGAATGTAATAGAAAAATGGATTTGCCTCAGTGGAGTTCTGCTTTTCCTCACTAGATATTATTGTGGTTTAGCTCCGTGCATGTCCACTACAGATTTTATGAGTAGTCTAATGCAATTTTACATTATTAGCTGTTAGATTATTCCTGGAGACTCTTGTTTGAAACTCAACACCAGAAACCATCAGTCAGAAAAGTCAAAAGTCAAAAAATGAAAGAGCATCTAAAGAAAAAACATCAATAATCTGAAGAATAAGCAGCTACATGTCATGATGTGTCTGTCTAGTGTTGTTCAAAAGGACCAGAAAATTAGACTTAACAAACACCTCATTGTTTTAACCTTCGTGCAGAATATCTCGTCTCCTCACAGGTAAACATTTCAACTTTGATTCCACAGGTCTGCAGATTTAGGTCCAGACTGGTTCAGCAGGGCCGAACTTCTCTGTGAGCAGCAGAAGATTAGTAGCTATTTAGCTTCAGGTTAGATTCATGCTCCTCTTACCCTGCTGTTTACACACACGTTGGGACAGTACTCTTTACTAAAGTTACTGAGTACATGCTGCAGATTTAAGTAGCAGTACTGCAGTATTAAAGTGAGCTACTACATGGAGGTCCAGTCTGGTCCAGATGTTCCACGTGTTTCTGCAGAAATCTGACACGTTTGGTTTAGTTCATGAACAGATTCACGCACAGAACCACTTCAGAACCAGACTGTGACCAGTTACTGAGTAAAATCCTCACTGAGCCTTTAGTTCGTGGCAGGAAGCAGAGGAATCAGACATTTTCTATGATTAGAACCTTTTATGTCCTGACAGCTGCTTCTTCCATCAGCAGTTTTATCATTAGATTCTGTTTTATCAACCTAACTACAGCTGTTACATGAAGGAAAATATTAATATCTCCATGTTGTGCTAAGTGCAGTACAAAGTACATAACTTTTCTGTGACAGGTCATAGCTACTAATCTGTCCTGCTTTCATTCACAAGCTTGTAGTGAATATTTACCGTTACCTACATTAACCCTGGAACAGGGGACTTCTGACCTCACTGCAGCTCTGAGGCTGAGATTAGCCTGAACCCTGCTGTATTTTCAGAATCACTGGGTCGACGGACAACAGATTAGCTGCAGGACGTGACGTGAGCAGCCCCACAGAGAATGAGACCAGGTAACTGATTATCACCAGGGTGACTGACCAGGAGCGGATTAGTGTCTCTCTCTCTCTCTCTCACACACACACACACACACACACACACACACACACACACACGCGCACACACACACGCACACGCAGTGCTGACAGAACTCTTTCTAGCTCTTCCTCCTCACTTTCACTCTGCTGCTTCACCCGTTCTCACCTGTTCTCACCTGTGCTCATCAAGCTACCCTCTGATCAGTGGTCAGTTTATTAGGGACTCCTCCTTCATTAAGCTGTGCTGTCTTCTATATCTTCTATTCATAATTACATTTAAGAATAAATCTGCTGACTTTATGAGGCACGTTTGTTCTGTTTGCTACAGGAAGTGATGTCAGGATCCAGTTAGTTAGGTCCTGATCCGAGTCCTTTAACACTAAATAAATAACTGATCCTACAGAATCTAACTCACTGTGTTTCTCATGTCCTCTTTCAAACATATGCACTTTGTCAGCTTCAGCTTTATTCATATGATACCGAAGAAGAACTGGGAAAATGCAAACAGTGTTGGTTCTCCTCGGTCCAACGCCTGCAGCACCGTCTTCCCTGAACATAAATCTGAACATGTCACATCAGTTGTCATTTCACTGTTGTCTTTGCAGAAAAGAGAAAAATAAACGGCCACAGTTGATTCTGTTCTGTTCTGAAATGTTTGTCGTAGTGTGGCCTTCATGAAGACATTACACATCGTTTGCAGAAGGTGACGCTGACGGAGGACGTGAACCCAGAAGTGGACAGACCCAGTGTACCAGTGGAGCATCTTCCCTCACAAACAACCTTTGTCTGAGTACAGAGACACTTCAGCTCTGAAGAACTTGTTGGTAAATGTTCACTAGTGAAGCTGAAACCAACCTGATCAACACAGTTCGTCACGTGAACCAGTAACTGCGTCTGAATCTGATGAGTTTAGTGGATCCATGGATTTTACCGAGCTCAGAGAAACTGTGTCCTCTCTGTAGAGTCTGACTGTGAGGCAGTAGCTTCATGTAAACATCCTACACATTTGTCACAGTACACACTACAGTAATATTTAATATTGTTGCAATGTTCCGATCCACAAACAGCATTAAAACTGAATCTGCATAAAGACTTTTAACGTCTTTTCATGCACAGCAGGCTGTGTCCTAAACGAAACTGCAGCAGCAGCAGAGTCTAAACCAACAGCACTATCACACAGTAAACACAGGCGGCAGCTGTTCACTAATTATGATGCTATTGTTGGTCGACAAACAGCAGCAGCTGCTGTAATAAAGAGCAGGTGATAAACGGCTGCAACGTGTGGACACACACAGATAACTAATGAGCAGCTGACTGAACACACAGCTACAGTTAACTGCTTCTCCTTTAATGGACTAATATCCTGATGACATCTGAGAGATGTGATAACATGATGAAGTGTCCTGAAAGATAAAGAAGATATATTCACTGACAAACCAGAACCAGAACCTCCCTCATGTGGACTCTCTAGAAGACAGAACCAGAACGGCTGCAGCTGATCTGATGCACCTGCACATCTGGACACATTTAGGCTGAAAATGGCTGAATCATCAATCATTTCAACAAAATCTTAAAATTAAAGTTGTCCCATTACATTTGGACACATGTGGTTACTTATTACGTCTGTGTATCAGCAAGAATCTGCTGATGCGATACGAATCAGCATTCAGTATATTCCAATACTGCAAAGCGATATTTAATACTTTTTTTTAACTTTATGAAAACTGCCATGGTATAAAGAGTAAGCCACCATACGCATGAAGAGTTGTTAAAAGCCGTCTTCGTTATGCATCTATTCAGTTTAAACACACAAATATCTTTGATTGTAAACTGTTGATTAAAAATCCACAGTATCAGTACGTTTTTGGGTTTGGAGCCAGAGTCAGAAACAGAGACAGAAACTGTCAGGTAGCATTTCACTGATCCACAGCAGAGAGGAGCTGGAGACTCAGCACCTCGCTCCCTCTAATGCCACTGTAATAAAGTACAGTTACTGAGAGTAACTTCACCGCACTCATCATCACAATGTGACAACAGACTTCACATTTATTTTCAGCACCGTGTGCAGAACCACTACTGGACTTCAATAAATACTAAGTGTATTCCAGCCTGTCCTCCAGCAGCCAATCAGAATGCAGGTTAGTGGCTAATGTCATTGGTTATTCAGTGCTGCCTCTTGCAGCTGGACACAGTTTACATGAAGCAGAATGTGAAGAATGTGAAGGGGGAGAATCTGTGGCTGAGGCTTCACACTTTCAGAACAGACGCAGCTAGCTTAGCTAAATGTAGCGACAACAACTGAAATAAGTGACACCAGTGAAACCAGTGACTCCCAGAAACAGCTTTAATGTCATCAGATGAGTCAGGATCTCAGTCAGTCCGGATCAAAACAGGTTGTACAGAAACTAACGGGCTGTGTTTAATCTACGTTACCAATGTGATGACTTCTGTAAAACGCAGGAGCAAAGTGAATTTTATTGAAAAGTAACAGGTGTTTTGAAAATGTTTAAAGACGCCAGTGTGAAATGCTCCGAATCAGATCTGCACAAACACGACTGAGCCAGTAAATGAGCTCAGAGTGTATTTAGACTTGGCAGCGAGGTGGACACAGGTCACAGAGAGGCTGACTAAGGTGGTCCAGTAGATCCAGACTGCTCACACAAACAGAGACGATCACAGCACTTCACTTCACAGAGAGAGAAGCTGGTACAGTTTAGATGTATACAACCTGAGAGCGGAGTCGTCCCGGACGGATGAGGAGAAAAACGCACCAGCAGAGGCAGAGAAGGACGCAGAGGCTAAGCTGCTGCTTTAAAATAACTTCAGCAGCTCCGTCTGCTTGGCTGCAGCTTCCTGTCACCTCCTCCCTGCCAGCAGCTGACCCAGGACCAGCTCCTCACCGATTCAGGAGCCTTTTGTGATTCGCTCACTTCAGCGAGATGAATGGAGCCGCCGACCCACTCCAACATCCCAGAATACTCTTCATTAACACTTCAAGGCTCCACGCTGCTGCATTATGGATCCGATTAAATCCAAATAGAATAACAGGAACTGAGGCTGCATGTTAATTTATCCAAACACGAAGCTGAGCCTTTGTTCCTCCACAACAATTAGACCAGACTCAGCACATGTGCTGATAATGTGACGAATTAGTGTCGGAGAAGAATCACATTCTGTCGGCTGCTTCTCCTGTTACTGTGGAGCGAGTGACTGTTTGATCAGAGCTGCAGGTTTTCTTCACGAGTCCTTAGTGTCATTTATGTTTGCACCTGTTAGAAAACATCAAGTTCACCTTAACCTCAGGACTCAGCTAGAAATAAATTAGAAAATAGGAAGATGGATCGTGTTTTGCCAAATAGACTTTATGTTCTTAGCAAACGTGGAGTAATGGTCCTGTGAGAGTCGCTGCAACGTGAAATATTAAAAAATATCAACCTACAAATACAACAAAGCAAATCAGGAAGCAAAAGGCTTCAGTTAAAGAAAGAGTCACAAAAACTTATTTTTGTTATTTACAAAAATAACACTAGTGTTAAATTACTGTCCATTAAAACTCCACTGTGACTCCACCTGTGCAGCTCCATATTACAAACATTCACGCTTTCTGCCTCAGTGTTTTTTGCTGATGAAGATCTGCAGAGACAGAGCTGAGCACTGATCTCTCTGTCGCCCTCTGACACACTGAGAGACCAGCTCAGGACAGAGTACCGTTACCTGCCTGTAGGCAGCCAGGTGAACAGGAAGGGGCTTGTACAGTGTCAGACACTGCTACACAACAAAAACGTTTAGAATCTTAAAACATGAAGAAAAAACATGGCTACACAAAGGAGGAAAACAGAAAACTGGCTAAAGATACAGATAGAGACCAGAGAAACGCCTCCTCTGTGTGGTCTGACCTGCAGCTGCAGACGAAATGACCAGAACATACTGAGACACAAAGGAAACAGTTGTTGACATGTGAACTGTGCGGACTGTCCCTTTAACAGCAGCGACTTCTAACAGGCTTAAAAGATCAGCGGCTCCCATCCCAACCTGCTTCTGTTAGTTACAGTGGTGACAGGTTAAAGTAATTGAGTACTTTTACTCGAGTACTCCTAAATTCTCACGTGCTTGTACTTTACAGGACACTTCACCTCACTGCCTGAGTCCAGTGTTTGGGTTTAGTCTGGAACAGAGGTTTAAATATTCTGTGTAAACATGTAAAGTCATCACTAAATCCAAACCAGTGCCTTTCAGACGATGTAATGGAGTAAAAAGTAAATACTCTGCTGCTCTGAAATGTGGGGAAGTGAAAGTATAAAGTACAAACACAGGTGGAGTACTAGACTAAAAGAGTTTATTAAAACTGAGCCGATCAACAGGTGAAAGGATGAATTCCTCCTCCGCTCTTAAATACTTCATTCCTTCGTATACATTTCCTGTTGTTAAACTGAAACTGATCCAGGACCAGGCAGGAGTCAGATTTCTGCTTCCTGAGCCAGAGACTGATTCTGTTCAGAGAAACGAGCGTGTGATCAGAGCAGCCTGCTCACAGTACTACCAGTACTACCCACTACTCAGCCTGTACTGCGAGTACTGCATTAATTCCCACAGTACGTGTACATGTACTTCTCTGCCTGTTGACGTATGCTGAGCCTGTGCTGCCACCTGCTGTCAGTGTGAGAGAAAAGCTCCTCCTCCTTCACCTCCTCTGCTGCTGTAGCTTTTCTATCCTTTTTCTTTTTTCTCCTCCTTCTCCTTCTTCTAATCCTTCCACTGTTTGACTTCATCCTCCTCCTCCTCCTCCTCCTCCTCCTCTTCGACCTTCCAGGTTCTCCTTGCTTCTTTCTCCTCCTTCCACCATCTCACTTCCTCCTTCTCCTCCTCCTGAACCTCCACTGCCTCCTCGTTCTCCTGTTTCTTCTGCTCCTCCACGTCTTCTACACTTCTGGTCCTCCTTCCAGTCACCTCCTTCCCTTCTTCTACATCTGCCTCACCTCTTCTTGCTTTTCTCCTCTCTGCTTTCTTCCTTCTCCTCCTCCTCCACTTTACTCCTTTTCTACTTTCACCTCCTCCTGTTTATACTCCTCTTCCTCTCCATCTTCTTTCTCCTCCTCCCTCGTTCCTTCTATTCTTGCTCCTCCTCTTGCTCTTGGACCAGACTATTTATAGAAACAGGACAAGTGGGTGACAAAGATAGCTCAGGAAGTGGGTCTGTGTAATCCCTGGATGCTGCCGCTCACACACACAGTCCAGTGAATTCCTGGAGACCTGAACCTAGAAACTTCACAGTCATTCTGTCGCTGTGAGGACAGGTTTCAGTCTGTATGGAGGACCATGACACATTTACCTGCCTTCACGAAACCCAAACCTGGTTCTAACGTGGACCCTAAAACCGGGTCTGCAGACTGGACTGAATGTCCCCAGCAAACACGCAGACGGTTCAGCAGCTGGATCTAGTTTTGTGCCCGACCTGCTGAGCTCTTTCTAAAACTGGTCAGTGCAGTAACCTACTTCATGATGTGTGTATCTGCACACACTGCACACACACACACACACACACACACACACACACACCTTTCAGCACTACTCTACACATGACCTGCATCTTTATGTCAGTGCAGGAAAGTGAACGACTGCAGGTGCCACTGTGTTTAATGCAGCTGTGACAACACAGTAAAATCCAGTCTGACTACAGTCTGTTAGAAACACAGTGGATCTCTGCTTCACTGAGAAAAATCCCAATGAAATGAGACTAGAAGAAACCAGAACAGGTGAGTAGAGTGACACGTAGAGCTCAGGTGTGTCCTCACGTCCTCGATGAAACTATCGTGAACGAAGGTTGATTCAGCTTCACTGGGACTCGACTGTTGTTCACACAAACATCAGCAGAACCTGCTGCTGTGCTGGTCCACACACTGTGTGATCAGCAGTGTCAACACTGCTCAGCACCGCTGCCTCAGTTTAACATCTGCACTGAGCTGCCAAACAAAGCTTCATTAGAAACTAAATCTCATTCTTAGGAAATGACGAGGAACATTTCCAGGAGCTTAACTTGAAAGAACAGCACATGAAAAATAAAAGACACATCTGCAGAAACTAGTTTCACTAACCAGTGGGAGAACCACTCTTTTTCATAATCACATTCATTTCAGTCAGTAAAACCCGTTAAGTCTGGTTCCATCTGCTCAGAACAAAAACTCTAATGCTACAAATCCTGTTCACATCAGACAGAGACCAGGGGATGGGGTGGTCCTCTGAGGCAGGTAGACACACCTTCACCTGCCACACATCACATCATCACTCTCTGCTGTACAGCAGTTTACTGTGTGGACGTGAACGAATGAGTTGAATGACGCTTTCACAGTTCAGGTCCGAGGTTAATTAAAAACAATCAGGCTCGTTGTCTATCTGGTACCGCCCCCTTGTCGTGACATCACGACAGGTGTGCCGAATGTAAGCGCTGCTGTGACATCACAGGTGAGGGGGCGTGGACTGTGTCAGAGCAGACGAGCTTCAGTGTCAGTGAAACAGAATAACACTAGAGTCTGATCACGCTGAAGCATTTGATACGCACACACACACACACACACACACACACACAATCACTCTAAACTCTAAGAATAACCAGTAAGGCCTCACAGTAGTGTTGTTAGGGACAGCAGTGGAGCAGTTGGTAGAGTGGTCACTCAGGGTCAGATGTTCGTGTTAAAGACACAGTTTTTACTTAGAAATGAATTCACAAGCCAATAATATCTGAGAGGAGAGTCAGGTTCCTTCACATGAACCAGGATGAAAGAAGTGATTTCTGTGTTCACCTGCTTCTACTGAGAACTTTCTACCCAAAGATCACTGAGCAGGAAAAGCAGAAGAGACAACGAGCCTGAATGTGTGTAAACATACGTCCTCAGAGACGAATGTGAACAGTCTGAGGAACCTGACTGAGACGGAGTCACCGTTCAGTCAAATGTGAACACACAGACACGAGACACATTCTATATGACTAACACTTCCCCTGGAGATGCTGCTATACATGCATTATGTCTGATCGACAACAAGAAAATAAACCTTCTTGAAGCAGAATTCGCCTGAGAATCTCCATGTTTTTAAGTATCACATGAATCCAGTGACAGCTGCAAACAGGAAGAGATAATTCAGCTGGGTTGGAAACGTACATGGGCTAAAAAAGCTTAAAAAAAGATATTTTGCAACCAATGGCCTAAAATCTGCGTGATGCGAGTTTCAGTTTTGTTAATCTGAAATGTTAAATGCACAACTGCCACCTCTCAGAGATAAAAATAAATGGCAGACACTTTCAAACATCACGCTCATTAATTATAGTCCAACATATGAGTTTATTTAGCATGTAGGTGCATCAGAGGTATAAAATACCTGTTCAACACCTGAGCTGTCGAACACATGACGACGTTTGGTGATAGTTGTTCTGAGAAACATCAGAGTAGTTCAGACTTTTATATATTTCTATATTTGTGTATTTCAGTTGTTTTTTATTCGGTGGCTCTGTGTGCTCCTTCTCTGATGTGACAATAATAAAAAACTGAACAACTGATTTTTTGTTTCCTGGCAGTGTGGAAAAAACTTTACATTAGAGCGGAACAGTTAGAGTAATAATTAAAATCTGACTCATGGTGCTTCAGGCACAGGGAACGCTTACATCTCTACAACTGAAACCAGCGGAGGTGGAATCTAAATCTGAACAAAGGACGGGGAGGTTTGAACCCAGAAGCATGGTGCCACAAAGCGTCAGTCCTGATGTGACAGATTCAAGATGCTGACTGAAAACCGACGTTAACAGGCCGATGAGCTGCTGGTCAAAGCAGCCGTTCACCGTGAGCTCTAATCAGGTTAGAGAGGGAGGCAGCAGGCAGCAGTTTGTGCCTCTGACAGATGAATAATTAGTAATCTGCAATCAGCCATCTCACGTTACAGCAGAGGCCCCGGCACCGTACGAGCACTCAGAGCAGCTTTAACACTGTCACCTAATCTGTTCTGTAGACTGTGCGCTACGTGTTCATCGATTGTGTGGAATATACATTTCACACAACCCAAAAGTTGGTCTGGTTTCTACGCCACTGTGCTCGTCTGACAATTTATGATATCATTTATAATATTAAGTGTGTCAAACGTCCGAGGACCTGAACTGAACTGAACATAGTTCAGGTGGAGGATGTGGAGACGGAATCACAGACCCTGAGGTCTGTGGACCCAGAACCCAGGACCGTTAGGCCTGATCTTTAAGTGTCCACAGTCTCAGGTGAGTCGTGTCGTCCTGCTACAGTTTGAGACACTGAATGAAAAAGCTCTGTTGACTGGATAAATGAGAAAACTGGGAACAAAAGCACAGTAAACTCTGTGGCTCAGCGTCTCTGTTTGCATCCGTGTGGTTATTGTGTGGTGAGATCACGTTGTGGTGGTTTGGTGTCGTTTTATTCCATTGCACCTTATTATGGTCTGTAGCCATTCAGTTCCCTTATGATCATTTGGCATCACTTTACAGTAACTGTGTCTTTGTGGTCATTTATGTGTCTGTAGCTATTTATTATTTAATTGATTCATCTAGTGATTCATCACGTCAAGTCATTCAACGATAAATATTCATTTAAATTTTCTATTGAATTTATGTTAGAGTCTTTGTAATTAATTAATCTTGATTAATCACATTTTAATCGAATAGCAATAATTGACGCAATAAGCAATGTTTTTTTAATTCAAATAAATTATGGTTGACGACTGAATCAATGAATAGACATAATGTTTATTATCAGTCTGCTACATTTACAGATTAACAGATTAGTGCAAAGTGCGATTATGTCGTCGACATTTTAAGACTTTTTGTAAACTCGAGCACTTTCAGTGTCTTGAAAACATATTTATTATATTTTTATTTCAAGTAAATTCCAGAACAGAGGTAATAACTCTGACCATTGAAAAATCAAAGATTAATATAAAGTGACATTTCTACTTGTACCAGAACTGTGGACGCTAACGTTAGCACTGGTGTCAGTACTCACTGATACCGTAGGCTTGAAGTGCGTCGGTGGTAAGAAGACTTTGTTGCACATTTAGCTCACAACCATGTTCTTATCCAAGTTTCCTGACTTTTCTTAAAAATAAACTTTCTGTCTAAAAGGTCAAGTAGCCTTTTCCTGGACTACCAGGAATTAGGGGACTGAGAAATGTTGTCGCTATAGAAAAGTGCGATTAAATGATAAACATTTTTTACACAATACTTTTTCAGTAATGAATCGAAATGAACACGTTAAAGTCCCAGCCCTAGTTGTGAAAGTATTAATCACTTATTTTCAGTTCCAAGTCTGAAATAAATACTGACACTGTGTGTCGGTGACAGGGATAAAGATGCAGTTTCAGCAGCCGGGAGCTGAGGATAAGTGTAAACATCATGGTGCATCGATGTATTCTATGCAAATTATGTCAAGTGTTGCCTCAGTTCAGTTGTTGTGTTTTGCATGTCTGTGTGATCATATTACATGAAGTTGTTTGATGGACTTTCTGTGAAGACGTATCTGCAGTCGCTCAGAAACCTGCTCTCTGACCTATGACTGTGGTGTGGCTCAGCTCAGAAACTCCTGTCAGGTTAAAGGAACTATATGAGCAGAATAATGACATTACAGCCACGTTCTCCTTTAAAGAGGAGCTCAGTCTCTTCCTGCTTTCTCTTCCCGTCCGTCCTTGGAGGTCTGCAGATTGAATCCTCTCCTCAGGAGTGACACATTCCCACCAGGCCCTAAAAATGACCGCGTTTAATTAATTTCTCCGTCAATCCATTAATGGCAGCTATAATTAGACGACCATGGGAGATCACTGCGAGATTAAACAAACCACCTGACTCAACTGAGTTTGCACTTGTTACCTTTTTAGTCACAGCAGAGGAAATCCAGGGTGTGACAGGACTGTCAGCTTCTACTGCAGCACAGCAGTACAAGTACTCAGACCTTTTACTGATGCAGAAGTACAATGATGATTAAATATAAGCAGTAAATGTATTATCAGCTTCATATATATCAGACTAGTATCAGCAGTGGTTCTTGTAGTTGTACACAAGTATTATGAACTTTGTGTAATTATTCAGCAGTAAAAGTACACAAGGATTACTGGCTAAACAACTATTACCAACTTCATGTAGTTACACTATCAGCAGTAAAAGTACACAACAAGTACTCTCTCCTATGAAGGAGAATGAGTCCAGATAGATAAAAGATTTCATGCAACACAAAAAAGACATTGTAATGAATTGGTTTTAAACTTGAAATACTTTCACTTTAATTATGTAATTCGTTGTGTAATTACTATGACACCATACCATGTCATACAACCTGACATCATATAATCATCATATTTCATAAACTCATATTCTAAATCTAACTCCTGCTGTCACAGTTTCTCTGTGCAGTGGAGTAGAAGTAGAAAGCAGCAGTACCTCAGAAGTACAGTTTACTGAAGTGGTGTAGTATTTTCTGTTGCAGACTGTGAGCAGCACTGACTCACACACAGTTACTCAGAGTCACACTGATACTCTGCGTGTGTATTAATACCTAAAAAACACGTCACACTGACATGTGGAGCTGCGGCCGTTACTGGTTTATCACAGGCCTTAGTGCTCCAGTCTGATGTTTCTGTTGGGTATCTGTGTTTCCAGCTCCGGCCTGAACACTGCTGGTTCCGAGACCCTGAACGCACCACTCTGACACCAGAAACCAGAGTCCACAGGCCCGTCTGTGTTTGAACAGCACAAACGCCTTGGTTAAGGTTCAGCACAGACACTGGTTTCGCTGTGGTAAACCAGACCAGTACACAAGCAGGATATTAACCAATAATAAAACCAATATGAGCTGCTGGTTCTGACTGGGTCCAGTTTAGAACGAGTGGTTCACTAACGGCATCAAATCAGCAGGACTGAGGTGCAAAAAGAACAATTAGCAAAGACTGAAAAGAAGGAAATCACCGGTCATTTAATTAGGTACACCTGTACCGTCCAACCAACCCAACAGCAGCTCTGCTGTTTTAGTTTCTCTGCTCTGGAGGAAACTGTCAGTAACTGACTGTAACTGTCTGATACAAGGTTATTACTGAGGTCACACTGGCTGGTGCAGACTGGACTCATGTGTAGCTGTCTACATGCTGAGGTGTCCTTGGACAAGCCCCCGAAACCCCTGACCCTTGGCGCCTCAAAGGGGCAGCCTGGTTCTCAAAAAATAATTCTAGAGGGAAAAGCTCAACTTCAGCTTAAATGGAAATTTTCACCACAGAGCAAATTGTAAAAGGATCTAAAGTAAGAAACCATGTGAATCCACACCTGTGCATCCTCACCTCCACCACCTGCTCACATGAAACCACACAGAGACAGAAATTAGCATCAACATGACGTCACAGTTCAGATGAGCTTCATGTCTGTGATCGGCAGCAGCCCTGTGGACACTGACTACTGATACTTTCTGAACTGAAGGTTGAGGCTCAGAAGTGAACGTGAAACCAAAACGTCCAAAGCAACAGTTTCACTATTTCTGTTTTTTCCATGTTGAGGTGTTTGTCGGAGAAAACTTTGGCTCATTTTCCTCTGAAGCTTCCACTCTCCTTCCCCTGAGCCATTAATCACTTTCACTTTCCTCACACACTCTGCTGATGAACTTGGCTCGGTTCTACCGTCCTCATGTTGTTTAAGCTTTTTATTTAGGACACAAACTTCACAGCTCAGTGACTGGTTATCACCACATCATCAAACTGTCAGCTGACTGTCTCATCCTTCACTGTTCAAGCTTCCATTTTATTCTTCGTTTTTCATCCAGTAAACTACTTAAACAGCTGCATTTTTACATCTTGTCTCTCACTGTTAAAACAGGATCATTGTACAACAATTCAACATATTAATAACACAGAGAGAAAAATATCATTACTGCAATCGTCATTTTTCATCTGGCTGCAGATTATCTGTGGAACAGTGGATGAAGAGCTAAACGCTGTTGGCTGCTCCGCAGTGACACAGTCATTTTTTATCTGGTTCAAAAATGTTTGTTTAACTGTGGTTTGTGGTGAAAACTATTACTGAGCGATTAATCTATTACTTCATCAACAGGAAATGATCATGTTCCAGTCTAAATGTGAGGATCTGATGCTTCTCTTTGTCACATGTGATTATAAACTCAATATCCTCAACAAATCTAAGCGTGTCTGAAAATGTTTGGGTTGGAGGAAAATCTGAGGCATTTCTGAATATGATTTCTCATATCATAGGAACAAACACAATCATTTGTTCGAATTAGAGCTGCACTGACAGAAAATATATAGTTTTAGTCAATTTTTAAGGAAAATGTTGATAATTGCGTTTGTGTCGCACATGAGAGTGAAGTCTCGAGCTGTGAATGAATGATCCCTGTGTGTATTCATGTCTGAGAAACCTTTATGTGGTTTACAGGAGGCAGCTGATGCAGCTGAGGAAGAGTGTGAGTGTGCGAGCAGCTGAACGACACTGACCTCCTGCAGAACATCCTCAGGCCGGTGAAGGTCCTGCTGGTGTGGTGGCAGCGGACGGCCGGGGCCACAGAGGGCAGCTCGGTGTGAGAGGAGGATGAGGTGGAGGTGGAGGAGGCGACAGGGGTGGAGGCGAAGGGCTCCTCTCCTCCATCCTGCTGCTCCTCAGGCTGCTGCTGATCCATGGCTGCTCCTCTCACAGCTGCTCTGAGGTCAGCGCAGAGCTCACACGGTCCCAGCAGCAGGCAGCCATTCTGACAGCTCCTCTGCAGCTGCTTCAACTTCCACTTGACAACTTCAAGTCTCAAACACAGGAAGTGCAGCCGAGTGTCTGGTTTGCTGCAGTTCACACCAGGAAACAGCCGTGTTCAGAACAAAAGCAGATCTTCTCTGCCAGTTCCAGCCCAGGTTAGGGAGGAGGAGAGGGAGACTGCTTTTCTCTAAGCTGGCTTCCTTCCTGGTCCTAACCCTCCCAGCCTGAGGAGGCTTCTCTCCCCCTCATGTTCTGAACACAGCAGCTGAAAATGCAGCAGGTTTAACAAAAATCCAGAGTGTTAGCAGGAGCTGCTCCTCTGCTCGCTCTCCTACCTGTTGCTGCTCCACTTAGCACTTTCGCTTTCTGACCTCGGGCTCCTGTGTCTCTGCTGCTCTGACTCTACTTTTATCTCTGCTCTGTGGCTCTCCCTCTCTTTTCTCCTGTGTCCCGCCCACCCCGGGCTCCGCTCACGCTGATTGGCTGAGAGGGAAAGGTGAGCACTTTGCCACCTGCTGGTGCTTTTGAGGCTGTGCAGCTGCTGAGGAGGCCAGGAAAAGGGAGAGGAAGTGAACTCATTTTCTCCTCTTCAGGCAGAATGAAAAACTGAAACACTAATAACCACGTTCATCCTTTTTCATAATACGAAGTTATAGTAATAAAAAAGAAAATACATTTAAAACACGCAGGACATAAATATTGAGAATATTAAGGGAAATGTGACAGACAGACAGGCTGACGGCTGAACATGAATGTTCTCTAATATTTGCTGCAGATTTACTTTCCTCAGCAGGATAACACCTGAAAGTTATTTTTGAAATGTGCTGAAGCACAGTTTCAGAGTGGTGTCACCAGGTTGTTGGTGCACCGAAGCGTGAATTCAATGAAATCTGAAGCCTTGAAAAGATCAGAGGAGCTTGTATTGGGACTGAGCCTCTCAGCTCGCACACACACTGGAGCCGCATGAGTTCATTAGCAACTGCTGCCATGTACATACATGACATCATCTGCACGTTTGGATGTTGGTGCTTTGCAGAGCAATGGAAACTGAAGCACGATGAATGAAACACGTAAAAAAACTAAAATAGAAAAACAGCAAAAATACAGGCTCAATATAGT
>OMLM01014421.1:0-17942 GCA_900302695.1 Helostoma temminkii
GCGACTCGGAGTCCGGAGCCGGCTCGGAGGAAGCTGCCGTGGGCTGCTGCAGCGACACGTTCAGCAGCCTGCCCGACATGGAGCAGGAGACGCTGGAGGAGAAACTAAGAGGACTGGCGTTCAGGAAACAGACCTCGTATCGGTGAGTGGAGAACTGGGAGGATGCTGGGGCTGGATATGGAGCAGAGGAGGATGTACTGGTGCTTTTATTCACCTGTTTGACCTTATATTTGGCTGTGTTTCACTTATTTATCCAGGGGCTGCTCTGAAATGAACAGTCCTCATGTTTATTTTATGTCCCGAGCTAATGCTATTATCAGAATTGCATGTTATGCTAGCTAAACTTTGTGCACAGGAGGCAATGAGGTGGGTGCATCAGAGACATATTTACCAGTTTAAAAGCTGAATTATCACATAGCTGCACAAGTTTTGGCTTGGTAGCCCTGGCTTGTCCGGACTAGTCACCATAATGCTGCTAACAGCCTCATTAGGAAGCTGATAAACAGACACACAGAGCAGCACTCAGTGATGGACCTGAACAATTTCACATAAACAACAACGGGTGAGGGTGGTGTTGTGTTGAGGGGAAGGAAAGAGGGAGAACAGTATTGATTTTTTGGTTGTGTGTGTGTTTTAAATGTGAATATATATGTGTGTGTGTGAATGCCAGCAGCAGCCTGACACCCTGGTGCGAATGGCAGCTGCTGTTGATAGTGAAAACTGGCCGGAGACCAAACACACACTCAGCACAGCAGTTACGGTTGTCAGATGTCACCGTCAGGAATGTGCGGGAGACTGTCTATCTGCCTATCTGTCTATCTGTGTGTGTCTGTGTCAGCTTCTGTGCTGGAAACGATCCACGTTCGGGGGTCAAATCAATCATTTCAACTCGTTTGCCTCTGATTTGATGCGCCAACAACAATTTAGGTTCCTCCAAAAAACACCAAAATGTTCACAAAAGTGTGTTTGCCGTAAAATCAATGTTCTCTGATTTGTAAATTAAGGATATGCTCAGCAAAGAGCGTTCACATTAGCTTTTGTTTCACCAGTAATTAACATCCCAAACAAATTAAATATGCCCCGTGTAAACACATTAAAACACAATAAACTGGGCCATTTGGGGAGGAAATTAAACGAATTCTTAAAAGGGGTGGTACAACATAATCCTATCACAATCCGTGTGACGGATGATAATTGGTCCTGTTGATTTCTTGTCCTTTGTTTTGGGGAAATTCATAATCTTGGGTTACAGTTATCAAAAAGCAGACATTAGACATCATCGTTTACAGAGTCTCTCCTCCTCTTCGACAACCTCAAATCCAAATTAACTATTATTTGGATGTTGTTTTGCACCATATGCTCCAGATCTTCTGCCTAAAGTTATGATGTTTGATTATTGGCTTCATGCTCAAGGATTTAAGGGACGTGCGTGACATTTTGGATGTTTGTTGGTGTGCTCTCTGTGCAAAACGTACTCTTAACAACGTGTGCCTTGATGCACACTGTATGTAGCCGTTATAACGTTATTTATTATGCTTCTTAGTCCAGTTGAAAGGCCGCGTTGCATCACAAGGTTCAAGGCCCAGGTTCACTACTGCGAGTGGTATCCATGGAGCTGTCACTGCCAGCAAGACCCATTAGCGGGGCCCAGACTAGCTGTAGTCTGTGCACTGTTGTCATCCCTCGCTGTGGGGAGTTGTTGGGGTCTCTTCTAGCAAGAGTCCTGCAAAACGATCTTAGATCTAGTCAACAGAAGCGCCTTAAGAATCAACAGGTGCCAAGTTGCTCTTACAGCTGTGGAAACAGCTGTTTGAATGAGTCCAGTCGAGCAGCAAAATGGATTTAATCCCCTAATGGAGTGGCCTCTTCATAAAGGAATATTTGATCTTATCTGTATGAGTGTCATTCTGGTAGCTTAGCACGAACACTGGAAGCAGATACAGTAATATATATATTTCTGTGGAAAGTACTTCATTTTTTGTAAATTTTATTGTCAGTTTAATTTTAATTGGACGTAAATATCAACGTATTTGTCAATCACGCTACGCTTAACAACCCATAATAACGATAAAGGCACAGGAAAGTGCACAAAAAACGACCGAACACATTCTGTATTTGATTAAAGCACTGTAGGACTGGGAGTGAAAGCGACGGGATCGATATGGCACGGATGAAAGTCTGAGAAGGAAAAAAACAATCACGAGGCAAGATGGGAAGAAAATTCGCCCTCTGCTCTGAAGTCACTTCCAGTCATTGCGTCCAGTGCTCGTGTAATGTAAATGGCTTTATTGGGTAGTTTGGTTTAATTTCATTTGCAGAGAGACAATTCGGCTCGTGTAGCTGCAGTTGCTGTTTTTCCTACTGTCAGCCGTCATGTTCGTGCTTTTAATATTAAGAAAGAAAGTTGCATCTGTGGTGAAATTACTAGTTTTACAGTCTTACTATATGAGAGATTTGGATGTAAATGAAAATGCTCCTGTTGTTTTATTATATTTTTAAGTCTCAGCAGTATGTTAATTGTACGTCAGGGCTGTTACAGTGCAATTATGTCAAATAAATCCATGTACACCATTAGTTACAGTGGCAGGAGGCTCAGATAACGACGTGACTCGTGTGTTTTGACCTCAGTGGATAAAGCTACGGGTGATCTGAATTCTTCCTCTTCGTGGAATTGGCCTCGTGGAGGAAATGTCATTAGCCGTTCAATGGAGACGTGTGTGTAAGAAGGTGGTTTACATAGCTTTGAAGCGACACGTAACCAAGATGCGAATTACCATATGTGGCGATATGAAAGAGCTGAAAAATTATGCTGTCGGACATCAAAGGCGGCGTGTGTGTCTGCCTTTGTGTTCGGGGGTTGCGGTGCTGCGTGTTTATTGCAGCGTAAGGCTCGTGTAACTTAACTGCCAGACATTTGTCACACTTTGTCTGTGTACAGCACACCGTCCCCCCTTTTATCTATTCTTAGCCGTCTGCCTCCATGACGGTCCTTCCTCAATCTGGAACACAGTCACTTTGTGGTGTGTGTGTGTGTGTGTGTATATATCACGACCAGTTAGTCAGCCGAGCAGCTGGGAACTCAGTCTGTAGGTTAGTGAGTCAGGGAGATCTGTGGCAGGTCGGGCCTATCAGATGGTCAGCATTTCATTTTGTGGACGTTCCTGCTGATGAGATAGTCGTCTACAGTACCAGAACTCATAAAATACTATAAACCTCCCCGAACCCTCAGAACAGAGCGTTTATAGCATCATAACAGCACTTGTACTCTGACCTGATCTGAACAATCCCCGCTGAGCGCTCTCTCTGAAGGCCTAATGTACCTAAAGCCTACAATATTTGTAGCCTTACTGGAAAATCCTTTTACTGATTTACAGTAACAACTGTTCTCAGGTAAACATATAAAATATTCAGCTCTGCTTATTGTAGGGCAGGAGATACAATGGTATAATATGCAAGGTGATGCTATGTCGTTCTTATTTTAACTGTACTTTTACTTTGTTTTTATTTTATCGTGGGGAAGAAGTAGAAAAAAGGTCAAATATTTAAAAAAATATATATATTTTTGACATAAATCCATTTAAAATTTTTAGAAAAGTAGAACTAAAGCTGTTTTCAGCTTCTTTAGACATACGTGCAAATGTCTGAGGCAGTGGGCCTGGACATTAAACAGGCATTACCACAACAGCTCACTAGTACAAAGTCCAGGCCACATCACATTCAGTCTGAGTCTGTAATTGTCAGAACAGTGAGCGAGTGTATTGATGGCACTCCTGTTCAGAGTTGAATACAGAATGTGTTTACTTCACACTGACGACAAGTTCAACAGCTATTTGTAATGTCTGCTGAGGAAATGTGAGGAGTGTTAGCAAAACAACAAACTTAATCGGATCATGGATCAGCAGATCCACATAGTCCAGGTATCTGTATCGGTGTGGGAACTGAAAAGCTGGATCGGTGCACCTCTAAACAAAACACTGACTGCGTTTACACGCTCTTAAGTAAGCTGGTTACTCTGAGAAACCAGGTGTCTCAGGCAACAAGCTTTGTTGCATTAAAGAAATCTGATTTCTTCTCCACCTTGTACACGTACACTGCGCAGCACTGAATTGAAGAAATACACGATGGAAAGTGACTTATTTAGACATCGACAGGACACTTTGTATTGGCTTCAGTTTTAGTCGGACTTTGGACACAGTTGTAAAAGCTCTCCACGTTCATCCAGGTGCAGCCTTCGTAATGCATGTGCGCTCTTGTAAGAAGCTGATTTTCCTGAAAGTATTTTTTTGAGATTTTCCAACCAACTTTGTTTAACCTGCATCTACTTTGAGCTGTTTTCAGACATACATGAGCTTCTTATTGGGAGTGACGAGGATGGATTGGAAATGAACATATTAGAGGGACAACACAGGTAGGACGGTTTGAAGACACAGTGAGAGAGGTGAGACTTGGATGGTTTGGGATTGTACAGAGGAGTATACAGGGGGAATGCTGAGGATGGAGCTGCCAGACAGGAGGAATATCACAGAGGAGGTTCATGGACGTGTTGAAGGAGGACATGCAAGAGGTTGGTGTGACAGAGGAAGGTGCAGAAAACAGAGTGAGATGGAGGTGGAGCAGCTGAAAGAAGATTTTTTGGCACATCGTGCCTCCTGTGGCGTATTCCCAGTGGGTGAGAATGTGTGGGACATGGACACTCTCCTGATGTGGACTGCGTGTGTGAAAGGGCAATGCAGGCGTTAGAGTCCGGACCCGGTTCTCCAGTTCGTATGAGAAATCAGCTTTAGAGGGATGATGTTGATTCTATATTGGTTGTTTGTTTGTCTGCGTATTGACGTTTCCTCCCACTGTCAAACATTACCTCTGGGTTTTTCTTAGAACCCCAGATATGACTGTGCAGTCGATATTCAACCTTTACTGTGCAAAGACACACAGAGTGGCAGACTTTAATATCAACTGGGCTAAAGCTCGTACCTGGCAAACCAACAAGCCGCCTCTGACCTCCGACTCAGCTGGTAAAAATGCCGACACGACCTGTTTTCCCAAGAGAGAAAACACAATGAAACAAATGCTTTGTTTCATCACCCATCTTATCATGTGGTAGGATTTCACCAATGCCTCTGTGGGAAATGGTGCAGAAACAAACTGCCACAGGACAGGATGTCGTAACATTATCCCTCCACTATTTACAGCCCACTTCACAAACAACAGATCACAATAAATGCTTGTCATGCCACAGCCCAATATACTTGTGGTTTTCATGTCTTCTCAGCAGCTGCGTCACAGCATACAGTAGAGGTAGGCAGATGCAAGACAAGAGGAAAACATAAAAAGATGGATATGTATCTCATGTTGCTGCGGCTGTGCGCTACCTGCAGGGATAAACAGTGATCAAAAGCCTTTCATCGTCTGGCAGAATATAAAACTCCCTATTCAGGCCTCAATTAGGACAAAATGCAGAGCGAGTAGGGGGAGAATAGAAGCAGGTATACAAAAGATGGGGAAACACAAAGAAAACGGGTTCAAGCTAAAGTCAAAGGTGTGTCACCAATTGAGAAAAGAAAAAAGAGAATAAAGAGGAAGAAAAAACAATGACGGGGCGATAGTGACCGATAGGCGCTGACGCATTTCAGACAATTACTGTGTTGGTCAACTGAGAAGTGATACAGTAGGTGGAGCAATAAATTCTCACTGGATCTAAAAATAAACTCTCAGCACCAACTTCTGGTGTAAGAATAAAGCTTTTAAGGTCCCTGATACATTTTTAATAACCAAAGCTGCTGCTTGTTGATGCTGAACATTGTGATTAAAGTGCTAAATTCTTAATTACATTGCTCCAAGAACTGTGGTAAAGTCGACAATGGAGAGACATATTTGACACGAAATGAGATGTGTAGTCAATACTTACCCCAGGGGTTCTTGAAAGACTAAATTCATTTTTTACCTCAAGTTCTAACCATAATTCAGGCTTGCAGTTTCGTATAAACAATGTACATGCATCTAAACAGCCTAAAGGAAAGGGATATTTCAATTTTAGCAACCTCAGTAATGTCAGACTGCTTACAGTAATTGTCTAACTGAGCAATACATCACAGTGCAGTACAATAGTGCTGGTTTCCCCAAGGAAATTAAATTTGAAAGGCCAAAACAGAAGAAATACTCATTACACACAACAGGGGACAATAATCAGCATATTTACAAGGGGGCAGCAGTCATCTCAGAGTGTACACACAAACCTTTATTTTTTTTCTCCTGCTTTTAAGTGTTTGAGATGATTCACAGTTTAGAGAATGATGGAAAAAAAACAGACAGGGTAATGAGTGGTCTGAGCTGAAATAGCACAGTCACATCCGATTTACCATACATGGAACTAAATTTGGTGGATTCTTGATTTGCAAATAGTCTCCATTACATAATTTGTCTAAGCGTATAGGTCATATCTTTATTGTGTTATTTTAAACTACAATAGTTAGTTAGTAGGAGCCAGTAAAATCCAGTAGGAGTCGGGATGTATGAGCTTTAGCTTTAGCTGTACTTTGCGTTTAATGCTAGTTAGTAATCGGTAGCGTGCTAACACTCTAAATGCCAAACATTTCTGTTTACTCTCTGACGGTACAGGTGAGGATACAAGCAAAAGTGATGAAACTTGTGAAAGAAGAAATTGGACTAGATAAAAATCATTACATATTATTATTATTAAATATCAGTATGCTATTGTGAGCATGTCAGCAGCGTTGGAGCATGCAACATGTGAGCTCCTCTGCAGGCGTGTGCAAGAAACAACATGTACATCTGCTCTCAAACAGCCTGAGCAGCCGTACGGGAAGGTGGCAGTTATGGAGGAGGTGAGATGCAGCGCGCTTGCATTCTCTCCTGGAAGATATTTGAGGTGTCGCACTTCACGTCATTTGTGTAGTGAATGACTTGACTTGAATACTTTAAGTTCTCACGTTCTCACAGCTGGCCAAACCACGCTGTGAATCTCGAGTAGTTGCTTTTGGAAAGTTAGTGTGGGTGGTTTCTGAAGCTGTTCATATTCAGACATGTGAATGTGCTGTTAGTTTAGTTTACCACACAAACCTACTGCCTACTATGGATGTGTAATATGTGCTCACAGGCCACTTTATTAGGTACACATGTACAAACCGATGTAATCCAACAAGGCAGCTCTGCCACAAATACTACATTTACAAGGTTTAAATTTCTCAGTTTTTAACTAATTTTTTAACAACTAAAACACAGTTACAGGAAAGCAAAGACACATCAGAACCACAACAAGCTGCTCTGCTTCTCATACGCTCCCGGCGGGCTATGACATGGTGCAGAGGACGTAACACAGCTGCATCCAGGAAAACGTGGAGTAACATTAGCCAGCAGCATTAGCATTAGCTGCTCCGGAGAAATACCACCAGCTGCACCACCCTGTCTCTAGTAGGCAATTAATAACCTAATAGTAAGAGTGAGAAAATACAATGTAGGACTTTTATAAACACATTTGAGGTTGCAGATATCATCAAATAAATTCAATTTTATTTATAAAGCGCCAATTTACAACAGAGTCATCTCAAGGCGCTTCACATATAAAGGTCAGGACATTACAATGTTATTTAGAGAGAAGCCCAACAAATCCCCCATGAGCAAGCACTGGGCAACAGTGGAGAGGAAAAACTCCCAAAGAAACTTCCAGCAGGGGTGGCGGCCATCTGCCTCAACCGGTTGGGGTAAGTGAAAAGTGTAGGAGATGAAAGAAGAGAAGATGAGAAAATAACAGCAATGATTTACAGAACATAATAATGGGAGTGCAGCAACTTCTTTGTGTGACTGATAAAAGGTTAAACCCTTTTAATAAAAAGTTAGAGCATATAGATGTGTTTTAAGTTTAGACCTCTACTGAGGGAGTATATAATTTTTTGCCACTATCGAACCATCACCTTATTCCCCTCTTTGCTAAAGCAGCTCTAATTGCTGAAATCAATAGGGAATGAGAGTCTTCACCTGAACACACCTGCACAGTAGAAAGAGCGGCTCCCTTATGTTTTATACAGTGTATGAGCTGGTTCTGTAGCACGGTCTGTGTGAAATTCAGTGACGCGCTCGGCTCAGTCCGGCCGGCTTAAAGACACCCATGAATTTTCAAGCAGGCGATCAGAGCACCGCTTGTTGATCAAATACAAGGGTCACTGACACAATTTTCCCTCTCTCCTCTCATCCTGGATGAACAGGTACACATGCATATTTATGATACTGTGTTGGTTTGCTTTTTTTTACCCACAGTCCTCTTGCAAGCTGCTATTGTTGCGTTTCAATTGTTTTATTGACAGTTGTTTTCATTAATAATGAATCTGTCACTCGTTTGGTCTACGAAGAGTCAGAAAATAAAACACAAACACAAATAAAACTTCAATTTAACATTATTAGAGTCTAAACATTTTGAGACTCTTCTTGCATTTTTGTGACTAAAAACATTCACATATGGATGTACAAATATTGTTTTGAAGAGGATTAATATTTTAGGCTTTATACAGTGCCATTTGCCAATATTGTTAATAAGTATTAATGTATATGGTTGCTTCCTTGCAAAAAAATTCATTTCCATCGAATTTTAGTGCAAATCTTAAACAAAAATTGGCCAAAAAATGTGTGAAGTGGTGAGTTTTTCCTGCCAATATTAGGAGAAGTACAGGGAGAGAAACTATTAGTGGTGCTAATTTTTCAGTTCAGTAATGTAAAACATTACAGAAAAGGATTTATGTTTGTCTCTACAGGTCACAGTCTCCTCATCCCTGCACATCTGATGTTTTGATGTGTTGCTGTATTCAGGGCTGAATATTCATGGTTTTAATATCAGTATTTCAGTTTAACAGGACAAGATTTTCAAACTGCAAAGCCGCAATTTGATGTTTTTAAAATGCCACGGAGGCGTCGCAGCAGGCTTTAGGTGAAACAGACAGTTCAAGACACGAATACGTTTTGTTTGCTGCTGCTTTTTGTACTGAAATAGCCTTGGCAGAAGGAAAAAAAAACAAGTTTCTTTGTCTGTTACTGTGTGTGAGCGCAAACATGAATGGAATAAGGCTGTTTATTGTCAAGACATAGGGGTTACAAGTTAATATATTGTGATAAGTTGCCATTTTATTAAATTTTATTTCAGGACAATTGTCATAGTATAACGGTAATACTACCACATGCATAAAATCTGAGGTCAGAACATCAGTTCTGTTGGGAGTTTAAACACGAACTAACTAAACCACTGTCAAACGAATCACTGCATGAAACCTGGTAATTCAGTCCTATACCATCACCATAACCGTAAAATACTGATACTCACGGGTATCAGTACTTTCTTACAGCATGAAATAGCAGTTTATATGATGAATGTACATTAGGGTAGTTTTTATTCTGATCATTTATATCTTGTAGTTAATAATGAAAATCAAAAGAACCTTTTAAAATGCTGCATTAAATTGTCATTATTGCTTTCTCATATTGTACTTTGCCATGTGATTAAGACCAAGTTCTCCACTTCAGCCAAGTGTTAAGATGTGATTATTATGTCTGTCATACAACTACTCTTTTCCCAAACTTTGGCCTTAGCAGTGAGGTAATCGCAGCATTATCAATTTAGACGTAATAAATGTGGCTGGAAAGCACTTACTGTGACTGTGGGAGGTAATAAATATGATAATTGACTATCCTGATTAATTTTCCTCAAATGCATGATGCTGTTTATGCATTTTACTGACACCAACGGTATAATTTGGGTTGTCGTGTGGGTCCAAGTGTTACTACAGTACATTAATATACATTTTTTTTATTAGATGCGTACTCTTTCACCCAACAAATGCTCGTTTTAAACACGTTTCATATGCAGTCTCTGGGCGCTTAGGGTGAAGACGCGGTGAAACTGAATAAACATATATATACGGATGCTGTGGTGATGAAGGGGGTCTGTGTGTCTTTTCCTGGCTCAGTCATACGAGTTGAATAATGCGTGTGTGAACGCTAGCGCGAGGGTAAGTGTGTGTTAATCATGATGATGTGGTGTGACTCACTAATGCTCTCTCTCTCTCTCTCTCTCTCCCTTTTCTTCTTCTTTCCATATACACACACATTAAAAGCAGCCAGTACATCCCTCTCTACGTTGTCTGGATAACGTTGATCCAGTTGGCTGCCGGTGTGTTTGTGTACGCTCATGCATATCAGTCATTTTCTGCTAAGAAGACGAAAGCTTTTGTTGATAATGTCTCTTTTTGGAACAGTGGGATTTCTGACTTCCCTCTCACTCTCTCTTCGTTCCTAGCCTTTTCAGGAGTGTTTGAGAGCTCTAGCGAGTGTGTGTGTGTGTGTGTCGGGGGTTATTTTGCCCATAATGCAGTGTGCTGAGGCATTAAGGGGGATTGGCTGACAGGAGCCGCTCCTTATTAGTCGTCTGGCTGGCTGTAAGAGGCTTTTCCTGCTTGGAAAAAGAGGGCAAAAGGCGAAAACAGATGAGAAAAGAGAAGTGGATCTTCCTGGTGTAATAGAAAAGAAGGGGAACCTTGTTGAAGAGAAACCTTGACATGTTGAACATTAGTCAATGACTTCCTTCTCCATCAGAAACTTGTCTGGTTGTGAAAGGAGGCTTCTGCGAAACCTCAACTGATATATGTGGCCTTTTATTTTTAACAAATGGTGGCCGGTGCTGTTCATCACGGGACCGTTTCACAAATGGACTATTAATAAATCTTGTTCTAACACCATCGTAAACTTATGCAGTGTTCCTCTGACCTGTTTGGCAGTAAACGCTACAATAGGAAGCTATATTAAATTGCCCGATGATACAATATGGCTGAAAAGGCAACAGTGTGGTAATTACATCAACAAAACCAGGCCTGAAACCTGGCAGACAGTTCCTGACCACATCAACATGCACAGCAGTCATGTAATCACACTCGGTGTACTGTAATGGAATAAAAGTCTGGTGTGATTTAGACCACACGACAGGACCCCCCCTCCCCCAACACTGCCCTGCCGCTACATACTGTGCTATAGGTGTCTGTTTACATTCCTCACATGTGCAGGAAAGAGGCACAGGCCTGCAAGAAGCTGTAAATTTTCTCAAGATAAACACAATTCACACGAACATGCACTTGTTTCTGTCCTTGAAAGTAACTTGAATAAAATCCACACGCATCTTAAAAAACTTCCCACCTAAGGAAAATAAATCGCATGTCAATTTTAATTCAGTTTGTTTATGTAGAGCGAAATCACCACAAGGTTTAAGACCTTACAGAATAGAACAATACAACTGTATAGAATTATATAAGACCCAACAAAGCCCACTTAAGCAGCACTAGGAGACAGTGGCGAGCAAAAAGTCCCTTTGACACAAGAAACCTCCAACAGAACCAGACTCAGGGTGGGCGGCCATCTGCCTCGACCAAGAACGAAAAGAGCAATCCGCAACAAAGGAACAACAAGCAGCAGACAAAACACTGTTCAGGTTGGTTTGGCCAGAACCTGCACACTGGAAACAAACAGCTCTGAGGCTGCTGATACCTGCAGCTCTGAGTAATGTGCTACACTATTATGAGCCGATTTCTCCTTTTTTGTGAAAACAAATCCAACAACATGAATTATTTCAACAGCGAAATCAAAACATTTAAAGTGCTTCATCAAAACACAGAGCCACTCTACCTGCTGGGTTTCATTTTAAAGATGATGTTGATGGACGTGACTACAGGCAAACTGTCAGCAGCAGCAGCCTTCATGTTCTTTTGAAAGGTTGTACTTCGATTGCTCGTGGTTAGTGATTGTTACTGCCTCTGAGCTGTAGGTGTGATAGTGTATCTTTAGCCTTTTTTACACTGTTTGTGTGTGATGGTTGGAGGTAGAAAAACCAGCTTGGTGCCTGATGGAAGAACGTCTAAGGACCACCAGAGTAGGCACGTGCTCGGAGAAAACCAAATCCCAAACACGACGCACTCGTGCAATTTTCCTCGAGTCAGAAACATGTTGTAAAGACAAGATTAGTAAAAAACTCACACTCAACACTTGACATTATTGTTTTAAGATGTGTCACTGCAGCAGAAATAAGTAAAGTAATAACTGGTTTGATAAAATTGAACTTTACTTTACTTTGCAGGTGAAAGAGGGAACACAAGTGCATGAAAAATTGCTGATACAGTTACAAAAAAATATTTGCGCATATTTACAGAGTTTGCAGGGGTCACATAACTGCACACATCAATACATAAAGAAGAGAAAAGGAGTTCACAGGTGGTGTTGAATCAGAGTGACAAAACGAAACACATCACAACTTCGTGAAGAGAGCACATAAAAAAAACCCCTAAAATAAAGCGCATGAGGTGGCCTCTAATCTGCCGTGCTCTAAAGACATCAGCAGTCATGTTTTCCTGCCTTGGTGACTTTAAAGTAGCACCTCCGCTCTCCCTTCCAACCAGCCCATCTGTCTCGTTCAAGCCGATAATGAACCTGTGGAGTTGACTGCTGAGGTGGCACTGACTCCATCACTGCGACTCCAGCGCTGACTCTCTCTCTCTCTCTCTCTGCTTCTCAGTGTCTCGCTCTTATAGTCAGTTTCAGCTCATGGTCTGACATGTACGTACATTTGCGCAGCCGAAGCTTAAAGCACATACATCATACACTAGCACTGAAACCAGAGCAGGTATTGACTAAGTAACTTGTATGTGTTGTATGTCTTTTTACTATAGTTTTTATACATCATATACAGCTAAATACTTAATTTACTTGAACTTATTTTGCTTCACTTTGCAGCAGAAGCTACTCATTGTGCTGTAGTTGAATCTTTCCGGAGTCCCTGACGCAAAACCCAGAATAGAACTATTTTTGTACTTTTGAGAAATTACATAAGAAATGTACTTTGATGTCAATATTTAGTTACAGTAAACACTGTCACATGCTCCCAGAATTTTAATCATTCTCATGTTTCTTATTCGCGGTCCTTTTTTTTATGTCTGACTTTGACTTTTAATTTTCTGCCAGATGTACGCATCTGCTAAGAGACTGACGAAGTGGATTTTTGATTTATCCTCAGTGTCTGGCGTAATCACCTTTTCGAATGTATTCCGAAGGTTTTGATGGATGAGCGAGATCTGTGCCTCTGACGCCAAATGGTTGTGTTGACTAATTTGGTGAAGCGCTCAGCTGCAGCTGCTCCATCAGCTCCATTTCCGAGCAGGGTCTGGTTTTCAGTTTCTCTCCTTTTCTGTTGTTTCTTGGTAACTGTCAACAAGAGGATATAACAAACTCTGGGTTCTACTTATTCATACAGTTGTCTTTATGGATTCCCTGCCAGTTACACCTGTGTCTCCATCTATTTATACACACACACACTAGAATAATCACAAGCATGTACTGTATGCGCTACATGGATTAACCCTGACCTTCTGCGAGTGTCTCTTGTGTTTGTGTCTATGTGTGTGCATGTGCAGGTAGGATTAGTGAGCACTGATCATCTCTCAGCACTCAAAAAGATGAGTCCCCACTCAAAATCTGAGAACTCTCTCACACACGCACACGTAATGTATTGTGTACTGTGCACACGTTATAATTTGACTCTGAACTTGTAAATCACTTTCTTTCTTTTCCCAGTTAAGCGTTTCTCCGTTTCGCGTTTTTGTCCCTGGCTCAAACAGATGCGCTCACAACCCAGCAGACCTCAGCTGCAGAGACACGCTATAATTAGTGAGACAGCATCTTTATCTCGCTTTGGCTTTCTGCATGTGTGTGTGTGTGTGTGTGTGTGTGTGTGTGTGTGTGTGTGTGGACTAATTGCTCAGGTTAGATGAGCGTCATTAGTAAATGATTAATTTTATTAGGCAGCTGTAGCCTGAGGTTACAGAGACAGCACATCTACCTTTTTTGTCACTCTCTCAGTTTATACTGTAAAGGTTTTTTGGTTCTGCAGTTTCTCGCTACTTATTTCTTATCTCCTTCTGTCATTCTTTATCTATCTATCTATTATTCACCTGAACAGAGATTTTAGTCAGCGTGGGCACGTCTTTGGTCTGATTTCCAAATGGTTGCTGGGAGATATGACAAAAATGTCATACCCAAAAGCAATACTTAGCGTTAGAATCAGCTTACTGTCCCGATTCCACTCTTTTCCTCACTGAGAACAAGTAATGTACTTAATAATATCGCATTTGTAGCATTTTTTGTTATAAAAACTGCAATTACCGGACATGTGTAATAACATCAAACAATGGAGTCGAATGTTGTTCGCTCTGAGACTATTGTTCACATCCAAAAATTAACATTAGACTCCAGAGGTAAACAAACATGGCACTGCCACCACATGTCTATTAATGAATTTCTTCCAGGAGGGAGTAGCAGCCCATAAATAGTTTTGCTTGTAATATAATTCTCTGGAGAGTAAAATGTTCATGAACCCACTGTGCTGTTAAATTGATAAGAGACAGTGGGGAGACACCGCTGGTCCAAATATCAGTGGTGAAGTGAGAGTGAGTTATGTACCTTTGGTAAAACAGACATACGGAGGTATTTGCAGTATTTTCAACAGTGACGCAATAAACTGAGTAAGATATTCGAACAGCCCGCAGGTTGTGTCAGGACATTTTCTCTCACATCTCCAGTGTTTGATGCAGTGATGGCTGCTGCTGCTGGCTCTAGTAAACCTGTTGTACTGTGTGTTATGCTAAGCCACAGCGCTGACATTTCTCCACCTTCGCCTACACTCTCAGCCGACATGAGATTACCACGCTGCTGTAAAGTGGTATTGAGAAGTTTAACTAGTTTGAGTAAATGCAGGCGGTATTAGACCCTATTCTGGTATCAGGACTTCCCCGTTAAGCTGCACCGGCGACAGTTATCTCCTTCTGTCTTTGTGATAAGCAAAAGCCTCATGCAAAGTAAGATCAAGTATTTTGAGTCTTAATCTTATTTTTGTGGCTCTCATCCATTGCTTGGATACAGAGTAAAATCGTGTTTTAGCCTTGTGGAGACCAGTCTGCAGCATAATTAGTCCACGTAAGTCTAGTGGAAGAAGTAGTCGCTCTTTCAGATACAAACTCCTTATTTTGTCTCGGCCATTTGGAGTCGTTCTAACTCTCCTCCGTGTTTGTTGGTTTTTTCTGTGTGGAAGAGCACGAACTGATAGCGAACAACATCACCCTAAGGGTTTTTGTGTCACCGTGAAATTACACAGTATGATATGAAACACTAGATGCTTTTCTATCATCCTATTCCACAGCGCGTCGAAGCAGAATTTTACATGCTGTGAGTATAGTGATAGTATAGCATTAGTATAGTTATCCATGGAGCTGGCGTCTCGTTCTCCTGCAAAGTAAAGCTGTCTTTCTCTCTTTTTGTCCACAGCCATCGTGTTTAATTAAACTTTATTGGGTGCAGTGTATCGTGTAAGTTCACAAGTCATGTAAGATCAATAAAAATCACACAGTGTCTGAACAGCTTTATCGGGGGCTGCAGTTAACTATTATTTTCATTATTGATTTAGCGGCTGATTATTTTGATTAACGGAATAATTGTTTGGTCGATAAAGTTTGATCCGTCATTTCATTTCACTGCTGTCTTCACATACTCGTTTGTCTTTGTCTCTTTTGTATCCACTTTTGCTCCCGTTCTGTCTCTGTCTTCTTTCATCTTCCCGTCTTTATCAGTTTCTCATTTTCTCTGCTGTCTTCTCTCTGTGTGAGTTCGTTCTAAGCAGTAAAGGTCAGATACAGATGCACAGCATGAGTTTGATGCCTCCCCCATATTACACGCTCGCTCTAGCACACACACACACACACACACACACAAACACACTGACAGCCTGTGTAATTATGTAGGTGTTAGAGGAAGATCTGAGAGAGGAAAAGGGAGAGCACGGGTGAGGAGAGGGCAGTATCACTCCCATGTTCTGGCTGTGGTTCATGACATGTATTAACTGATTGTAGAGTCACATATACACAGTATCATCATTACTTTAATACACTACTCTTCCAATCAAGGTATGGAGAAATGTTCAGATCAGTCCGATTATCAGTACATAATTTTGGAAAACCCGGAGAGAAACATATTGATGCTTTAAACTAAGAAAGCCTCGAGGGCAGGGTGGTGTTTGGCTTCTGATGCAGAAGTGGATTTTTGCTGTTTGGGGGTTACCTTGAAAAGATGAAGAAGGAAGTTTAATTCTGTGAAAAACTTTATCTGTTAAACAACACCTTCAGTTTTTTCAGAAAAAGCCATTTTTAAACATTCCCTGGTCCCAGTTGAAGTCCCACTACAAATGCTTTAATTTTCTTGCTTCTGATTAAAAATGTTGTGCCCACTGTCCTGTCCAACCCAATTTGAAAGATCTTCAGTTTAAAAAACTGACAAGATGAAAAAAAAAGAGATGTTGAGGTGATTTTTTTAAAATGTAAATTTAAATTGTTGTGTTTTATCTGATGTGGAAAGAGAGAGAGAGAATGAAACATCTAAGTATTATATATCAGCCACTGGCTTTCCTGCTCTCTAAAGACCGATGTGTTTTTCTAAAAACCTTTAGTGATCAACCACACTATCACTTACCCATGTTTAAATGTGTCCATGTCTGCACATGTGAGCACTACGACCTGAACATGAACTGGAAACTGGTTCCACAGGAGATGCGCTTAATAGCTAAAGGCTCTGCCTTCCATTCTACATTTAAAAACTCTGGGAACCACAAGTAGACCTGCACTCTGAGAGTGAAGTATTGCGCTGGGATTATATGGTACTATGAGGATATGAAGGGATCAGTCACCTTAAGCCAGTTAATCAAAATAAAAATGAAACTGTCCTTTTGGTAGTTCTAGTGTAGTAAAATGACAGAAAGTGTGTTTTGCATAGCTGAGAAACTGAAGTCTTAATCTATTCTTTGTATTGTCCACTTTGTTTTGTCATTTAATATGTGCTCCTTGCTTACTGGATAATATATTGGGCTATATAAATAATACACTTCTGAAAAAATAAAGGGAACACTTAAACAACAGAGAACAAAATAACATAAGAATGATCAATGGAAATCTAAATCATTCAAATAAAATCAGTGGAAAAGTCAGATCACAGGCTGATCCAACTTCTGTGGACAAGACAATTGTCAATTCAAAGTGAGGCTCAGTACTGTGTGTGGCCTTCATATGCCTGTATGCACTTCCTGCTAACATCTGGGCATGCTCCTGATGAGACGACAGATGTCCTCTTGAGGGATCTCCTCCCAGACCTGGATCAGGGCATCAGTCAACTCCTGGACAGTCTGTGGTGCGACGTGGCGTCGAGACATTATGTCTTGTTCCATCCATGTGCTCGATTTGGATTCAAACCAGTCATGCTGGAGGATGTTGCAGGCAGCAGAACGTTCTCCATGGTGTCTCCAGACTCTGTCACCTCTGTCACATGTGCCACATGTGCTCAGTGTGAACCTGCTCTCATCTGTGAAGAGCACAGGGCGTCAATGGAAAATCTGACAGTCCTGGTGTTCTCTGGCAAATCGGCCTGCACAGTGCTGGGCTGTGAGCACAGGCCCCACTTGTGGACGCTGGACCCTCATACCACTCTCATGGAGACTGTTCCTGACAGTTTGCACAGAAACATGCACATTAGTGTCTTGCTCGAGGTCATTTTGTAGGGCTCTGGCAGTGCTCCTCCTGTTCCTCATTGCACAAAGGAGCAGATAATGGTTCTGCTACTGGGTTGTTGACCTCCTACTGCCCCCTCCACGTCTCCTTGTGTACAGGCTTGTCTCCTGGTATCTCCTCCGTGCTCTTGACATCGTGCTGGGAGACACAACAAACCTTCTCGCCACAGTGCGCATTGATGTGCCATCCTGGATAGGCTCCACTACCTGAGCAACCTCTCTGGATTGCAGACACCGCCTCATGCTACCTCTAGTGGTGAGGGCACTGGCAAAAGTCAGAAGTGACCAAAAATCAGCCAGA
>OMLM01014422.1:6580-21206 GCA_900302695.1 Helostoma temminkii
CATTATGTATCTACCAAAATGAAACAATAAAATAAAATAAATATCAAACAGGAAAAAACGGGCAATACTAAGTGCCCTCTTACTTCTTCCTTATTATTTAAGAGAGTAGAGTAAATTGCAGCGAGATGCTTGTTTGGTAACATATAATAATAACAAGTAATTATAAAACTATTTCCAAATAATTATGAGTCCGGCATTCGACAGGGAGAGATTATTCACAAGTGGAAAGCATTCAATACAGTAGCCAATCTCATGGGACATGAGCACCCTACAGGCACTGAGTCGCCCATGAACTCCTCTTCTAGTGGCAAATGTGAGGCTTAAAATAAAACAGCTAAAATGTTAGTCGAAATTGGGTCATGCAACAACAATAGTCTGAAGCAAACCAGTAAATCTGCATCAGAATGGCTGAAAAATAAAAGAATCAAGGTTTTGAAATGGCAAAGTTCAGATCTCAATAATTTTTTAACATTTCCACAGCTACACTTTGTTTTGTGCTAATTAGTTAATGTTTGTGTGTCAACATGCTAAATAATAAAGGTGGTGAATGTGGTAAACATTACGGAAGTCAAAACCTGTATTTCCAGTAAACCAGAACACCTCATTAACAATCGTAAAAGATTTAATAAAATAAACAGAAACATCTGAAAAGAACCTTCTCAAAAGTACAAGTTTGAATAATGATGACTAATATTGCTGTGTTTGCAGGCTAAACTTAATGGCTCAATAAAAAGTGAACCGAAGCGCGAGTGCTGTAGGTTTAACAGAAAAATAAATGAATAAAACCATTGATTTAAGTAGCTGGTAAATATTAAATGGTCGTGATTTTTTATCAATGGTTTCAACAATGAAAATGAAAAACTGTTTGAAGGAATACAATGAGATGTTGCTCTGACTTACAGAAACAAGTTTTTCTACACAGCGAAACTACATCTGCGAATACATAGTGTCCGGAGCAAAACAAGAACTGGATCACAGTTTTAAAAGGATATGGTGATAATTAGTGTAAACTGGAAGTTAGGAATAGATATGGGCAACATGTTCCCACACAAAATGTCCAGACTGCAGTGTTATTAAACTTTTAGTAGCTGTTAGTCACAGCACTTGGTCAAAGTTAAAGAAAGACTGTCTGGTTTCATAGAACTTATATTTTCTCTTTTTTGTTACCTAAACCTAACAACAGATGGACCTGTACGCTTTTACCTTGACAGAACTTTAATACATCGTCCGTCTAGACACACATGCTAATGTTTGGGCTCCTGCAGCCGCACACATGTACGTCAGGAGTGGAAGCTTAAGTTAATGGGAACTTGAGTAACAGCATAATTAAAGACGATTTCCAGCCCAAAGGTCAAAAGGTCAGGAAAGTGTTGAAAATAGGTCAGAGGAGCAATAGCATTGTTGACATTTTGGCTAATCAAAGTCCAGCTGAGGAGCAGAGCGGCGTGCACAGCGAACTATGTCCTAAATATGTCCCTGCGAATAATACCAGTAATCTGTCACACGATCTGAACCAGGACCATCTTTAGAGCAGGGACAATGTCCCAGACCGAATCAAGTGCTTCCATAGTGTGAGACCATAGTGTCCTCTTTCTCCAGCACCAGGCCTTACGACAAAAAACAAAGAGACACAGTGATATCACAACTGTAAGAGGCCATTTTAATGCACAATGAGCACAGTCAAAAATATTGTTTGTTAAGCAGCTGAATTAACCTTTTGGTATTTTCACATCTCACTTAGGAGTAATTATCGCAGCTATATGTGTGGCCCTGCGATGGACTGGCGACTTGTCCAGGGTGTACCCTGCCTCTCGCCCGTAAGCTGGCTGGGATAGGCCAGCTACTAATAATGGGATAATGCTCAGCTACTGTGAGGAGCAGTGCTGCACATCAGGCTACGGTGTAGGATCCATGGCTACAGGCCATGGCTTGTTTTAAACGTTCCAATGTGCCAGATTGAGTCTTCTCGCTATTGTAAAGACGAGCAGACACTACAGTATCGTGTCTGAGGCTTAAATAGATCAAGAGACTGTAACAAAACCTCTCAATCACCTGAAAGATACTGTGCCACATCTAAACCAAATTATAGCACAAAAACTTGCCCCGTGATGGTTGGAGTGCCTCTATCGATCACTGATACCAAGGGGACACGCAAAAGCAAAGAGAGAAGGGTATAACACCCATGGACCACATGTGTGTGTGTGTTATCATTCAGCTACCAAGGTTCTTAAAAAACTACAGCTATGTTACAGTTATTATTATTCAACAAAGCAGCGTTCAGGGACACAGGAGATAAACCAGGAAGAGTTTCAAGGATGACAGAAAGCTGTGGCTCTTTACTTCCAGAGAAGGAAACGGTTTTCCATACATGAACTTTGTACAGCCAGTTGAGGTCATCGTGATCACTGCAGGAACAACAAGTATGCAGCGTGTTAACCACACTAGGTACTTACACAACCCATATCCCAGTGATGGTGAAGACAGGCAGGCTGACCGGAATGATCATCCAAGGAGACATGTTGACCACCCGCAGATGTCCGCTGCAAACAACAACAAACAGCGGCTTCACTACAGACCAGGAAGTTTGTGCAGAAACATAATCACGCTTTTATCAACAATAATTTACATCATCGAGTCATTTATCAAGCAGAAACACCACATGTTCTTTTTCCTGCGTCTCAAATGTGAAGATTTTATGAATGATTTTCTAACTATAAGCCCTGAAGACCAGGTGTAATAGTTCACTATGATGTGATGAAGCTTTTAAATGGCTCCAGGGCAAAAGCAAAACGCCTAAAATCCACGTTTATCCCTCTGCAACGTGCACAGTATTTTATTTATGTGTGTGTATTAAGGTAAAGTCTGACACAGGGTGATTCTTTAAAATAAGATCGAGTCATTCTTAGGTATATTTATAAATCCCAGAATAACGTTTGCATCAGTGTGTGTTAGGATTAGGTAAGAAAAAAGTGGATCTGCTGCTTTACTGGTTGTTAATCATTTTCAGTCAAATTAAAACAAATCAGTGACACACAGTGAGTCAGATGAACTTTCTTTTATGCATGTTTAGTGACTGCATGTTAATACAATCATTTGCCTTTTCCAATGACCAAAGACTAAATCAAGTCTTAAAATCACAGTTCAGGGGATGTACAGTAGTTTTTACCCACTACTACACAGCTGTAGTTACTCTTTACTCTCTACACCTTAAACACATCATGTTCTCATAAATATTACTGCTAAACTGCATTATAGTAGTTAAACTGCTCCAACTTGACCACACAACTCTAATCTAATATATGGCAGCATTTTCTGTACAAGAAATAGTGTTTTAACTGCAGTTGAGGTTAAAAACCATGCTGATTATCAAAGGTTTTATTTTCTGTGAACTGAATGCACTGCACAAAACATCTGAATTCTGACTTTACATTCAAAAGTCTGACTTTTATCGCAGAATTAAATATATAGATTAAGGCCAGAATTCTGAAGGAAAAAAAAAAGTCCAAATTTTGAGATTAGCCAGAATTCAGAGATTAAATTCAGAATTCTGTTAAAAAGTCAAAATTTAGATTTTGAGTTTAAAATCAGAACAAAAATCACTGTAGCCATAATCCTCTTTCAGTAACAGGTTATTCCTCTGTAAATTCAAACCGGACCATCATAACAGAGGGAATTCAAGTTATTCTGGTGAGAATGTGAACACATCTTCCTCTAGTGTCTTTTTCCTCTAACATCTGAACACACACTTACTAAACTTAAAACCTTCTGGGGCAAGATTTACCGCAACCATTGCATAACCACAGTAAAAAGTTTCCCTTACCTCTCTTTCCTTCAGTCAAACAACTTCAGCTCCTCATCTCCGCTGCTCCAAACTCGAAGAAAAGTCGTCTGAGTCCCTGCAACTGATTTCATTGTGCAACAGAAAGAAAAACGAGACACATGTGATGATGCGGAGCTGTCACATCAGGAGCGACAGAAGCGGAGACGCTGCGCCTTCACTCATCACACACTCCTGAAGTCTGATGTTGTGATGTGACGTGGAGACAGCAGCTGGTCCCAGTAACTTCTAACTCCTCCCAGTGCACACTCAGGTCCCCCCTGCTACAGATGCAATCTTTAAACTGAATGCACTAAACAAACAAACACACGCTTTGACAGCATTTGGTGGTTTTCACTTCGCTGCAAATGGAAAATCAGTCCTGTTGATTCGCCTACATGAGCTTAAAGTTTTCCCAGTGTGTGTGAGCAGACGGACCCTGGACTTGTGCTTCCTCACAGGCTGCTGTGACCTGTGTGGAACCAGCTGCAGACTGGGCTGCAGTTGTTGTTGTGGTTTTCCAATCACGGATCATTTTGTTCTTGGAAACAGATTTCACAACTGGAGAGCAGATGAATTACTCCCCGGATCAGACTGGCAAACTGTGTCCCCCTTAAAGAGCTCCAAGTGTTTATCAAGGAAAACCCATGATGCCTTCAAGTGCCATTTGAATCTAGGTTTTTAGATTTTGCAGTAGATTGAGTGAAAGAAATAAGTAGAATTACTTAAATATGGTTTGAAGGTACAGAATCTAAATACTGTACTAAAGTGTGATTGATTTAAAGTTTAGTCCACTTTTAGTCCACAGTGTTTAACTGAACTTAGGGGCTGTGGTGAGTTTAATGTCCTGTTATGGGTTTAGAAAATGTAAAATTAATTAAGTCAACTGTACTTTAAAATTTAGAGAACAGAAATTGGCAAAACTAAATAATTAATATTCATGTTAAGTTAATAAAACAACAAAAATTCCTGCATAATGTTTTATAGTTTGGTAGTTTTAAAACACAGCGAATCGTTTAAACCAATGGGATGATGAATGAAAATTACAGTAATTAGAAACTAATTCTAAATGAATTTATTTTGTCCCAACATATCAGTGTAATCCACTGTAAACAGTAAATATTAACACAGCAACAGATTGTTTATTGCTCCATACAACATTTAATACACAGAAGTTCATTTAAGACGCTTTAGGAAAAGAAAGACAGTGACTGGATTCAAAACAATAAACATTAAAACCAGAATAAAATCAGTTGTGACACAATGACAATAAAAACTGATTAAAGGAAATAAGACAGTAGAGTAGATATAGCTGTCAAATAAATGTAGTATAAAGTAAATAAATACTGTACTTAAATATACTAAATCATTGTCCACCTCTGGTCACAGAAGTGTTAAAGAAAAAAGCTCAGTGTCATTCAAGGTACAAAAAACAAACGTGTTTTTTTTTGTGGGTCAAACGTTTGTCAAATCTGAATCTTCCCCTTTCCCACCGCACATGAACGCAGCCTCACGTGGCTCTTCGTGTGCCTCCCCTCGCAGAGGGACACGCAGCTGCTTTCAATTAACCGTGTTTCAGTCGGACATCCAGACTCTGTGCCGCTGTTATTGTTGCCAGAGAAAACTTTTACACGAAGCTCTGCCACATGAGGGCGGTAAAGGCTGTGGAATCACTACCGGCACAGCTGGAGCGTGTTATAAATAATTATAAAATAATGTTAACAAAAAGTAGCTAATTGGTTAACTAGTAAACCCTAATTAAAAAAAAGTAAATTCAGGTATATTAGCATAGTTCTTTTAAACTACAAATGTTACTTTTTATGTACAAACTCTAATGAGATGAAGTAAATGTATATTTTAGTATAGTGGACTTTTACTGACAAGTACACAGAAATACTTCTCATGCCTTTCAGCAGTATAACTCCTGACAAACTATTAATGTTATAAATTAATAGTTTGTCTCACTGTTAGTGAGAAGGGTGGGCAGTCTTAAAAAGTACTAAGTAGTATTTGTAGCTGGTAAACTAAGTTATTTGTAGTATGATTCGATTGTACTTCAGTCAGAATATATAGATTCATACACTGAGCCACAACACTCATTACTTTTTCATTCTACACATTACATATGCTTTATTTTTTACCAGAGACAGCACAAGTGGATCTACCACATGACCGTGTTTCACCAATCAGACGCAGCCATTCGGACACATGACCACACAAACTGTAGCGGCACAAACTCTTCACAGAAAGCAGACAGAATAGAAACACATGAAAAGTGGCACAGACGACTGTCTCCAGTGCTCAAACTGAAAAGGATGAACATCTCTGGCCTCATATACAAAACATGTTTCCCTTACACACAGTGTAACTCTTCTCTGTCTGCCCTCCTGTGTTTGCCACAGCATCACTTTGTGGTGCTTTCACTGCAGTTGTGACCTGGATCTTTTCTGGTTTCACTAAGCTGCCTCTGTCTGCCTGTCCTCCATGTCCTCTGGTGTCACCACCCACTGCTGCAAGACTAATGTCACAGTCAGACAGAGCTTTGTCCTCTCTCAGCCCCCAACCTCCCATCAGTATTTCAGCTTGGACCTTAACAGGACCTGCAGACGAGAGAGCTGCTTGGAGTCTGGTGGAGCTGTAACTGTGTCACTAAGGCAAATCCCTCTGTACACATCCTATAGTGATTTTGTTCATTGGTTATTTGTGTTTTGGTTGAATTCTCCATTGAGAAGAAGACTTCTTAAAATACTGTTTTCTGCTCTTGCTCGTTGCCTCCTGAGCAGCTTCATCTACATCATTTCCCCTTTATACTGTGTGGGGCAAATGGACAGTCAAGTTCTGTATTTGCTGTTTGCCACGCACACAAATCATTGTACGACTTATACAATGAAGGCAGACTGGTCTACTCTTAAATGTATGAACAAAGACTACACAAAGATATATATTTCACTAAATTACAAAACTGTTTCTCTCACCGTGACTTTTCCAAACACGCCTGCAGTGAAAATGTTAAATATTAAGGTCATTTAATATTATTTTTTCAGTATATAATATATATTTTGTGTATTTGAAAGTGATATTTAGCAAATATTGCCATTTAAGATCAAAACAATGCATATTATTCTAAAATGTAATTGTAATATTTATGGAAAATAAATTAATCACTACTTAGTACTAATTGGATTTCAGGCTTTTTGATTTCTGCTACACGATCATAAAAAACACCACAGCTGGAAAAGAAAGACTGGAGACATTTTAAAATCAGAAGGGATTTATTGTAACATTTCATATTAAAAGCCCTTAGACCAACAAGAGTGCATTCACATTATCCGGTGTTAGAAAAGTAACATAGACAAATGTCTCAGCTCTGAAATCCTGACCAGGAACCATCACTGACATGAGCACAACTCCAAGTTATGTTCCTTATTAAAAATATTTCACATTTTAAACATTAGTTGTTTGCAGCGTCATTTCATCCCTCATTTGCTATGGATAGCCAAAGAGTTCATAATCTGTCACAACGTCTTCGCTGTTTTGATGTAGTTTAATTTTGACAGATGTGTTTATTTAATTTTTATGACGGCCGCTCCGTGTACAGAGCAAACAAACACGCCCTACAGGACAACGTTCATATGCACAGCGCACTGGGACAACAGCTCTGTGCTGGTGTTTTAACAATTCTTTCTACCCTGTCAGATTTTCTTACCATAGTGCAGGATCGGAGTTAAAGTGGTCGCTGTTTGCTACCTTACGAGTGCACTTTACTTTATCAAAGAAAACATACAAGGTTAAACAATGTAGACGCACAAGGGCACAAAAACATAAGTGTTTTGATATATGACATTTTACATTTCAGTTCAAATACAGATTGAATATAAAACCACACGAATGATCACAAGCTGATTCTAATGTGTGAGACAAATAAACACTTAGCTGGGATAAACGTGTGCGTAGTGAGCTTGGGTAGGACAGACTGACCAGTAGCACGTGTGGTGGTACATTCAGCAGCGTTCGTAAAACACTTTCTGGTGAAATGAAACAAGTTTAAAACAGGTTTTAAACATCAAACACAGAAGGCAGATGAATTATGATGATGAGGTAAATCCAGTTGTTTTGTGAACTGCTTTGTGATTTAGTTTGGTTTCATATTGTTACAGTAGCTTGTCTTTGGTTGTTTGCCCGTTTAATATATTTCATGTAGAGAGACGCTATAGGTCAACTGTGTTAGCCAATATTTATTAAAAAGCTTTTTGTTTTTAACCACTGATCACAAAACTGAGTCTTTATGCCACATGATGTAGTTTTCATGTAGCTGCTGGTTTTC
This sequence comes from Helostoma temminkii, assembly GCA_900302695.1. Classification (NCBI taxonomy): domain Eukaryota; kingdom Metazoa; phylum Chordata; class Actinopteri; order Anabantiformes; family Helostomatidae; genus Helostoma; species Helostoma temminkii. The sequence goes on from OMLM01014422.1 coordinate 14,722, forward strand.
AAACTGGTGGTCTAGAATCCCAACATAAAAAAATAAAGGTTTACAAGAAGATTGACTGGATAAGACAGATGAGTATTTTCTCTTACACAAGTTTTTCCTTGTTTTTGTCAAAACTGTCTTTCATTACTTGCACATTTGTCCTGTAAAAAAATCTCTCAAGTAATACAATCCAAGGACAAATAAAAAATAACTTTCTGGTCACACAGTCTGTTCCTGACTGACTCTGGGCTGACAGAGACGAACTGAGGAGACTGAAGCGATGTCAGGTTTTCACAGGGCAGCATTTTCCTCTGGTGAATAACCTCCACAATAACAGAATCTGTTAGTTTTAACACTAATTGGACACTAAAGTTATACATACGTGTACATATGAACTTGTTTATTTTTATTTTTGTGTGATAATTTTTATTCTTATCCATATTAAAGGCATCGGGTTGTTTCTTTTTATTTTTACCTCAGAGCTCAGATTATTACTCGACTGTCCTGTCCTGCTTAATGAATCAGTGTACGCTGCTCCCCATGAATGTGTTTTTTATATATATATACAGTATATATACACCGATCAGACAGTTTTCAGCTTTTAAGTCAGAAATGTGATACTTCTACTAAATGTGCATTATTAAGGTCATTGTGTGAGGTGGAGTTGTACTAGAGGTGTGTGTGATGTTTTGGTCTCCATATTTACGTACATGATATTACAGTGCAGCCTGATCAGTGTAGTCTAAGTCATCTTCACTGTTGTGCCACTCACCTTTACACTCACCACAACCGGTCGAGGCAGATAGCTGCCCAACCTGGGCTTGGTTCTTTGTTAATGGGAGTTTTTTCCTCTCCACTGTCTCCTAGTGCTGGGATTTGTTGGGTTTTCTATATAATACTATAAAGTTTTATTGTTACACTCTGTAATTCTTTAACTTTACCTTGTAAAATGCATTGAAATTACTTTTGTTGTAATTAAATAGAAATGAAATGAACTGTGTAGGAAAGAAGAGAGGAAACGATTGCAGGTACTTGGAGATTCATAAAACATGCCCATGCTTCCAAAAGTCTGAAAACTAGTTGAGTTGAAGGTCAGAATGTGCACAGTGAATTACCGCGATTACATACAAAAGAAAAGAAACATTAAACATATTGCACAAACCACCGCCCTGAGATGGCAGTTGGCTGAGGAATGTGTCTCAGATTTTATCATCTCACAAAGTGCTGGATGTATAACACAGGCATACCTCCCACACACCCCAAAGAGATCATGTGTTTGTTAGCGAGCAGATTACTGAGGCCGCCATCAGGTCAGGGACATTTTTCCAACAAATGGCTTCAGAACTGCATTTTTAAAACGCATGTGTAGGTGGTGAATGCTACATTTAAACCTCAGATAACATCCCTCTGTCATTCAGCGTATGTTAAGATGTAATTCCCCTTTGGTAATCCTAGATCACAGTGCTAGTAGGGCTTAAACAGATATGCTTTTAAAGGAATAGTTCAACATTTAGGGAAATACAGTAAGTCTACATTTCTATTTATGTACACAGTGAACAAGTAAAACAGCCTGTAGTCACTTTAACAGATGTGGGTGACTTTTTCACTTTAAGGCTGAGGCAGCTGTTTCCTTAGTTTCATCTTTAACTACTTCCTGATTCTCATAACGGAGGCAAATTACTGCATTTCCCAACATGTGATACAATTTTGTAAACAATTAAAAAAATAATTTTGAATACATGTGCACCACGGTCACATAAAAACACAAACATTTTAACCACCTCTGACAAACCGTTAGGCCGGGAGTATACTTGCTGTAGACCGACGCATGTACACTGTTTACAGCTGCGTCATCGATGCAATTTACACATAATTCATTGTGTAGTTTGTGTCTGTGTGGACGGTTTAAAAGGTTCAGCCACAAGGGGCAGACAAGGACTTAATGCCCCATGGTGGAAAAGGAAGAACTAAGTAACCCAATGGGGAAATTATACTGATATTTCTCACTGCACATGGATTGTACCATGATGAAAACAGCAGGGACAACCAGCACTTGCAGCATTTAAAGTAATTTTTTATGTTCACAAACTGCACGTCAGCTCGACGCCGGAAACGTCTCAACCTCGTTGTTACAGTAACAGCAAGTATTTCGCCAGCCTTAGGCTGTACTGGCCAAGAGTCTAAGCAGCCGAGGCAGAAATGTGAATGAAGTGAGTACTGTCCTAGTCAAACAAACATATTAGTCCGCTGTAAATCGATGGATGTTTCACTGTTTAAAAAAGTGAGAATAAAAAGAGCACCAGCCATGTTCTCCAACCGAGGGACTGAATAATTAATGGTGACTCACATATTAATGTTGCTAGTTATGGCTCACGTTGATACGACTGCAGAGCTCAGTGCAGACGCTACTCGGTCTTGGACCTTTTATCCCTGGAGGAGCCTCTGAGGTAAGTGTCATAGAAGAACAAGGCAAAAAGGATCAAGTAGCTAAAGTACATGAGAGATGCCCATGTGATGTTGTCTAAGTGGGATGGGCAGTGCACCTCGTGCATCCAGTGGTACACCAGGCCCACCACCAGAAGTCCCATCATCATCTGCAGGATCTGGGAGGCTGTGATGATCATGGCAAACGGACGGGGCACCCACAGACCAGCTGCCCGAGCTGCATAGTAGGTGTACATGAGAGAGTGAACCGCGTAGTTCATGCTCATGAACCAGCCGCCACCGGCCACCTGGTCCTTGTAGGTGTACCAGGTGTAGAGCAGCACGGTGATGTGGTGGTACCAGTGCAGGAAGATGAGGCGCTGCTTACGAAGGACGATGAACACTGTGTCAACTGAGAGAAACGGTGGAGAGGAAATCTTTATCAGTCATTGAGGGTGGAATTTAAACCTCAGTAATGAAGTTATAGTGACCAACATGTGCATGTAGCACCAGGTGTTGTGTGACTGCCTGTGTTACTTCTCTGCACTACATAAAAGCATTGCTTCAACAGCATTTAAGACTACACAGTTTTGACCCACACATCTACACTTCTCGCCTACAAACAACTAATACAATTTTCAAAGCCTGCACAACCTTAGGAGAAGAGATCCTAGAGGAGGTTAAAGGAAGCCTTACCGAGCTCAGGGGCCTTGCTAAGAGTGAAGGCAAAGGCCCAAAATTTGGTGAGCGGAGCCCTGTAGAAATGGATGTCGCACACCGACTGTTTGAAGCCGCTGGTTGTGATGATGTGAAACATGTAGGCTCCAGTCCTGACAGCTCCTATGATACTGAGAACACACAACATGCAAACACACGTTACAGGCTGCAGGAAACTTCAAGATTTTAGAGGGTTTATTTGTCACAATTAATATGTGTAATTTATAATGTGGAACGTGCTGCAGTTTTTTTTTTTTAATGGCGTATGACAACTCTCATCATCAGAAAACGATTTATAAATTTAGTGCAAAACGTGCATGGTTTTATAGAAGCTATAGACATTTGTAAGTGACCCCAAAGTGTGTGACAGTGCAAATATAGTAATGCCTGTTGACGTAAACGCATGTGATTAATCTAGAAAACACTATCGTATTTTTATGCAAATTAATGATATTACCAAGTTTGACACCAGCTTCTTCCTGTAACCTGGCTGTGTCTGATAAGGGCCTGTCACATGCAGACAAAACAACGACACAATAAAGTTTTGTTCTAAAAAAAGCTTCTAGATGGAGGTTTGGATAAAAAAAGTTGTGTGCACATACTGCAGTGATGAACCAAAGCGGGACAAGCTTGAATTACCACCTTAGCCAAACCACATTTTTGCTGATGTTAACAAAGATGCTTGTGGTGAGAAAGGTGTTAATGAAACTTGTGCAGCTGCGGCAAGTGGCAACAAAACAACAGCAACAAATTTAACACTGCGATTAATCACGATTAATCACAGCTTATAACTGTAAATAACTTGATTAGTTATAATTTTATAACACTGGACGTTTAGGTTACCATTAGGTACGGTATATGATCTATATATATATGAAAATCCTGTTCTGTCACCGCATGCATTTGATTTATTATCTGATCCTGCTCTGCTGCAATCCTGTTGCTATTTCCTGTTATATCAGTAACACCCTGCAGTTACTGTATAGCACTAACCTACACTACACAGAGAAAGGAAGTTATCTGCATGATAATCCATCCATGCATTTTCTGAACCGCTTAGTTCTCTGCAGGGGTCGCAGGCGTGCTGGAGCCTATCCCAGCTATCATTGGGCGAGAGGCAGGGTACACCCTGGACAGGTCGCCAGAGAATCCACGCAAACACAGAAAGAACATGCAAACACCACACAGAAAGACCCTGGCCAACCCCAGAATTGAAACCTAGGATCTTCTTGCTGTGAGGCGACAGCCCTCTGATTGATAATGTTATATAATAAGATACTAAATAGGTATGAAGTAGCTGAGTGTGTTTTCATTGTCTCAACCTGTTCATCAATGGTGAATTCAGAGGATCAAATACAAGCCAGAACATGAATCTGCTGCTTTATGAATTCCACTGCGGGCGTCTCTTCTCACCGAAGTATCTTTGCTAATAAACAAACACCATAAATACCGGTTTATTAACAGCTGTTCTGTTGCAGATTAAAATCTTTTATCATTAAGATCTCAACATCTCATATAAAACATATAAAAAACAAAACTGAAAATGATTCAGTATTTTATTTTATTTTTTTCCTTTTAAGGAAATATTGAAGATTACCTTTTGATTTTCTTTTAATTACACTGATACACAGGCTGTGAATGCAACAAAACTAATATTTTTACATTTCAAGTCTCTTCTAAGACACTTGTTTGGACACACATGGAGTATTAGAGCTGCTGCTCCTCTGCTAATCTTAAAAAGATAAGATTTATGATATTGTCAGGAAATCCTGTCAAACGACAAAAGACTGAATCCACAGTTTTATATTGAAATACCCTAAATCACATGTGCCGTTCTAGTGTCGAAGCAGGATTATGTCTGAGGGATTAATTCAAAATAAATTACAGTGTTCTAAGATTATGTTAAAAAATAAATTACTATCACTAGACGTCTCGTTAAAGGACAGACACAGGACCAGGAATTCAGTTAACAGAAAACAGGGTATGTTTACTGGTCCACAACCTGCAAAGTGGGTCACAATCTCTACAAAGTGTCCTCAAAGTGCCACATTTGGCATTTTTTTAATCACAGTATGAGAAAATAACATACAATTGGTAAGTCACATAAATCACATAATTACAAAAAATCGTGAATTCATGCAACACAGTACAGAAAGGCTGCTGTGCAACTATATTTTCTTTAGTTTTTTATTAATCTGTGGATTGTTGTGGAAATGTCAGGTCATCTGAGTGCTCCAGCTGTCTAAATGTTTATTTGGTGTTGTTATATTCTGACCCACCTGAACCAGGATTTCTAAATGTCTGCCCCCAGTACTGGTTCAGGTATCAACTCGAAAAAAATAGTCGATACAGTTTCCCACAGCCCAAAGTGTTATAATCACATGTATTGTTTTATTCGACAAACAGTCCAAAGCATGAAGCTTTTCAGTTAAAAAACATGTGTTCTATTACTAAATTTACTGCTGTAGATCTACATTAAATTCAACATCACATAATACACAAAACGTTTTCCACACACCTAAGAAAATTCTCTGGACAGATGAACCAACAAACTCGACACAGGACGAAGGCCTTAGCTTGTGAGGTATAAGGATTTCTACTGGTGCATTCTGTGCTTTCACATATCAGTGACTCACCTGAAGATGGCCAGGCTGAGCGACCACAGCGCTAACAGACGCCGCAGGTTCATTTTCGGCCTCTCCCTCATGAAGTGCTGACCGCCGAACACGAACGCCGCATACAGGCCACAGAACACGAACGACTTGGTCCTGTGAAAACATTTAGGATTGTTCAGCGTGTATGGAGACAGTGAGGTTTTATTCTAGATATGGTCGATTGTTTGTTGCAGGTGTGAAAGTATCTGTTCTACACTGCTAATTATAGATACTGAAACTAAACATGGGCGGGATATTAAAATGCATCCATCTCTTTAGAATAATAACCCTATTGTATCGAGTATTTGTCATGTCCTCAGGGGTTTAGGTACTGTTTTTAAAAAAATGTAAAATATAAACACAGTATATAATGATGCAATAATGATGGGATCCTCTATAACCACTGTTTGTGTCCATAAAGATCACTCATGAAGTGAATTAAATGTCACTCCAACACATTTATTTTTGGCAAATTCAGATCAAATTAAATGCCAATACTCAAATCTAGTATCATCAACACAGAGCATCCCACTTTCTACCACAAAGGCCAATACAGTATACAGGTGTGTGCACACTCATTTACCTGAAGAGCAACACCTGTAGTCAAATTTCTGACAATCGAGTTTTAGCTCTTGACTTTGCAGAAAATGCCATTTTTATTTCTTTTATTCCACTTATGACTGAGAGGGAAAAAATAATGTTAATAAATAT